>JAANDH010001288.1:0-27298 GCA_011799765.1 Nymphaea thermarum | reverse complement strand
CTCCATCAACATCGATCAACCAGTATGGGTTGCTTAGTGATGCAGACCCCACTCCCAACTACTCAACCACTTAGGAGATCTGCCTGCATCCATGCATAGTCACATCTTCTCCACGTCGTGCACGCAGTCAGAGACCGCCTCTTTCAAAGGAGCCACCATAGTCTAGTCAGCCCAGCAGCCTATCAGTAGGACTCTGAAAGCCACGCTAGAGCAACTAATGTGTTTAGATATTAGCTGCCCCTCCCCCAACATGCCACTGAGTTGGAGCGTGGTCACTCAATAGGCCCATTTTTGCTACTCTCTACCATTGGCTAGTCCACTGGCCTAGATGTTGTTCAGGCCCTCCAGCACCCTCCACTGGCCCAAACCAGTTGATTGGGTGAGAGAAGAAGGTTAGGAAGTGCCACTGGTCAATGGGCAGCCAGGAGGTGAGCATCTGGCCAAGAGCACAGTAGCCTACCAGCTAGCCTCTCTTCTCCAGCTCAAGCTAGCAAAGGCACGACCATGGCCAACCCTGTGCCTACCAGCGTTGCCTAGGTGAGCCAAGCTAGGCTGCACATCAATGCTGGACCAATGCATGGTCTAGGTTGTTGCCCTGGCCAATAGTTGTGACCTGCCTGCCAGCTTAGCCACTGTGCTTTTTCTCAGCCACCGCAATAATTTGAGTCCAAGCCTCTCATCCAATCAACTTCAAGTTGCCGCCCCAGCCAGTAGATGTCCACCATGTGGGTTCCAGCTTACCCATCCACCCTACAAGTCCGAAGCCAACCAAGAACTATTCATGCCACCTCAAATCACTATAGGCCTACTGCTATATTGTTTGATTGCATGTGAGTTACCTAAACCTAGTGCCACTACCTGAATTCTATCGGTGACTGGTCACCACCGCCTTTGCCGTTAGTTCTTGATAGCACCTTCCACATCCACGGTCAGCGCTATCCTAGTGAGAAAAGTCAATCTTATGGTGAACCACACACACCTTGCTCCAGTCTCTGAGCAACCAGTGGAACCTACACCACCACCATCCACAAGCACTTCATCATTAGTGAGCTCTCCCCTCCCTCTCATTTAATGCATGCCTCCACTGCTGCCCTTCTGTCGTGGCACACCCTTCTCCAGCATCATGAGAGTCTCCATATTGGCTTGCACCACCATGGGCTGCCACTGCCCCTGGTTGCACCGCCATTGGTCATCATTGCCACACCACTACAAGATGCCCTCCTTTCCACCATCAACATTGAGATCTTTCTCTTTCTCTCTCCTTCCATTTGTGTTGTCGTCGTATCGCTGCTGCCCTAACATCACACAGCCACCTAGTACCACCTTTGGTGACCTAGCTAGATGTTGCTACCAATATCCATCGCTAGTCTGCTAATGCAATGCTGTCCTTGACTGCTCTCTAACCACCCACAATCTGCTCGAAGGTCGAATGCCTATGTGCCATAAGCCATTGGAATCGTCTCACTAAATTTTACAACATAACTCATACCCAAAGCTAGACATTTCTGATAGATGATGAAAACCACCATCCAAGTCCACTACCTGAAGCCACCAACTCCGCCTCTATGCACTGCCGTGGGTCTTCACCTAGATTGTGCCTACGCCACCCACTGGCTAGAGATGGTGGCCTTGTCTCAAGGAGGAAATCTTCTTTGAAAAATATAGAACACATGTCCAACCATTCACTTGGCTGATGAACCCTTCTGTCAACTATCGGTAAACCAATCCCTTTGAATGGCGTGAATTTCAGACAAAATAAGATTCACTCTTTTGTCAGGGTCAGCGTGCAACAATTTTTAGCATCCTAACACTCCTCTCCCTCATCGGCCCTTGTATTTAGAGCTCTATGCTATGTTCGTCTGGTGGCCCCTTGACCTTCTACACCTAACCCTCTAGCTACTCTGCCCCTACCCTGTCGAGCCCAGCCAGGCACCTCCCAACTTCGGCTGAGCACCATTTAGCGAAGCCCACCATCATTCGAGCCTAGCCATGCTAGCCTCTGCCAATGTCGAGCTACACCAACAAGCGTTAGCCAAATCATGCCTAACTTGCATGCCCAAGCCTGGCTAGGAAGGCTTCAGCCTATACACCAAAGCTTGCCCATTCTATCCCCGAATCAACTAAACCCATTCGGGCCAGGTCCACTAATTTTGAGTCTCGCTTACTTAGTTTTGGCCTTGCCTGCGCCTAGTCTAACCAGCTCTTGCCACTGCCAAGTCTCGCCTGGTTTTTTATGGCCTTGGTCGATCCCAGCCCAACCAACACCAACTGCTACTGACCCTTTACTGGCAAGTCCTTGCGTTGGTTGACCCCAAGCCTAGCCAGCTTTGGCCACAACTGATCCTAGCCCAGCCAACTTCAGCCTCTATCATGCAATGGTTGACCAGCCCTGGCCATGTTAAAAAATGACCTGGCTATTTACAGCCCTTGCCGAGGCCTCTCAAGCTAGACTTTGTCCTGGCCAAGCCCGACCTGCGAGGTGTTGCAACGGTTGAGCCTTGCTCATCTAGATCAGCCATAACCAGGTCTAGTCAGCTAGAGTTTGCTATCGTTGTGTTCTGCCTAGCCAACTTTGGCCCTTGGTTGCCATTTGCCTAGCCAGCCTCAGCCACGGCCCTGCCACATCCAGCTACCTGTCTGACACTCTCCTTATATGTCAAACTCTCTTTGTGATCCACAAGCATACAAGCATTAGTAATACAAAATCCACAAGCATCAAAACATTGAAACACCACACCTAGTGCATGGACTTCATGCTTTGGTCCACAAATACGAGAACACCTACACACAGTATATGGACTTCGCACTATTATGCATGAACACCCACATAGAGTGCATGGACTTTGTGTTGTGGCACACAAACAACCACACATAGTGCATGGACTTCACACTTTCGTGTAACTTTTGAACAATCTTTTAAACTAGAACTCATGTAATATGCATGGAACTTGTACTTACATGCATACATAAATACATGAGTATAAAACTCATTGAACTTGTGTTTCAACACCAAAACTTGTAGTCATGTACATATAGGAACATGTGAACACATTAAACTTTGTACCAATTTATCCAATAACTTTTGTGATACACAGAACTAGTACACTTGCACATTGAACTTGTGCTTTTCACACATTAAACTTGTACTTTTTGCACACCAAACTTGTACTCACAAGCATACAGAAACACGTGAATGTGCCAAACTCATGAACTGTACAATGAACTTGCATCTCTAACACAACCCCTCAAAACTAGTATTCCATTGGTCAGAACTCCCATGATAAGGCCCCAACACCTTGCTAACAAGAACTTGCATCTTGGATGCACCCCTTTGAACTCACCTCATAATGAGCCAAACTTGCGTAGGTTATAACTTGTACTCACATGTGTAAAGGAATACATGAGCATAGATATGCCAGCCTTGACTAATCAGAAAGAATTGTGCAGTCTACAAGGATGGTTCCAAGCAATTTGTCAGTTTTGAACTTGACTTTCAGATGCGAGCCATTTAATCAATTACTCAGAAAGGGAAACAAATTTGAATGGGGTCTGAAATGTCAAAAATTACTTGATCACATTAAGCAATGTCACTTGAATCTATTGGTTTTGAAGCCACATGTTTTGGAATACATGTTGTTGCTTTACATCTTAGTAATAATTCTACATATGGAGGATTTCTAACATTGTACGAAAAGGCTTGTACCATATACTATGTCAGTAGTATGCAAAAAAGATACTGAACATTGGAAAAGGCTTGCCTTGCCCTTGTTTGGATGTGTCAAAATTTAAGACACTATCTGCTCTTTGGCATTTAAAGCATATATTGATGAATTTGTGACAATTTTGTTGCATACTCGGCCTAGTAGCATGTTTTCACCAGATGTTTAACCATGGTCTAATAGCCAACATGTCTGCTATAGATTCCTTTGTGAGTCTTCTGGATCACTTCTTGAGCTTCTTCCTATTGAGGCAATGTGAGTTTTCAAGCTGAAACTATGCTTGAAAAATATTTTTGCCATATCTGTCTGACATCCTCTAGATGGCTCCCTATTCATTCTTTGGTATGTCTAGAGGAAATTCCCCTATTTCAAAGTGATTCTTGATGTTTTAATACCATGGAGCATATTTTGACTAAACATGCTTACCTGCTTTGATGGATGATATGCTGGTTGTATTAATTCATGAACTGAAAAAACCCTGCTGGTTCATTCCTCTTGAAAGTAATAATAGACCACACACTGGAAGACCATTAGCAAATTGTTAAAGTCTCTTTTGATATAGAATAGTTGGAATCCCTTAAATTATTGCACCAAAGCTTGAGTGACTTCCTGATATGGCATCATTTTTTTATCCTTTACTTTTTGTTCTTCGATTACTTGATTACTTTAAGCAACAATCCCCATTTGCATGGACTCTCTTGACCTTGAAAATTGAGCAATGTTTTGAACCTATGGATCATAGCTTCCTATTCAGTCATATTGTGAGTGCATGAGAATTCTAACCTAAGTGAGTAGGAAACCATCTCCTTCTCAGGAGTAAATAGGAGAATTCCAATGTTGATTCCTTCCATGTTTTTTGATTTGTCAAAGAAGAGCATCCATGGTTGCTTGGTTTCAACATGGAGCACTTGTTCATATGAAAAATCGTCATCAGCCTTCAACTCTTCGGTCAATGAAAAATCTGCCAGCTGATTGCCAGCGCTTGTGCTTTGATTGATCTTTGAGAAATGTACTCCAAGTCATATTGCACTAGAAGCATTTGTCATTAGTGATTCAACTTGTGAGAAATAGTTATTATAAAATATATTTGAAGGACTCAATTTGGAGATCACTTTGAGTTTGTGGGTCTTATATGAATGTATGTGTGCTTGTATACTTATGGATCTCGTATGAAAGTATGAGTGCTTATATGCTTGTAAATTCACATACCAGTGGATGTGTGCTCAGATGCTTGTGAATGCTTGTAAATTATGGTAAGTTCTTGTGTACATTTGCATTTGAGTAATTGTAAACTTGTGAAAGGTCCTTGCAAATTCAAAATTCATTGAAATGTTCACTTGGATCATCATGGCTTCATAAAACTTCCAATACTTTGTTTTGAAAATATTTCTTTGCATGAAAGATTAAAAAAACAAATGTTTCAACAAAAACTTCCAAAATCATGTGATTACCTTAACCTAAAAAGATGCTCTAGTAAAAAGATGTCAATGGAAATGCAAGGATCATGGGAAAAACATAAATTTGGCCATGGAAGAATAGATAGAAATGCTTGCTTATAAAAGAGAGAGAGACACATTTGATTTAAGGAAAAGACAACTTTATTGATCAAAGGAATGGGGTGGACCCCCATTGTCCCTACAAATGCATGATAAAGAACATAAAACAAAACAATAACAAGTTAAACATAGGCTCTTTCATGTTTCTTAGAAATCATGTCTTCCACCAAATTCCCTTCGCTATGTAGTCTTATATGATGTGCTTGAGAGGAATATAGTCTTCAGTGTTGTGGCTAAGACTCCTTGCATTTTCTTTTCACCTTAGGAGGATCTGCCACCCTTAGGAGTTTGCAAAGAGTTTAGGATAATAGAGCCTCCAGAAGCTCATCTTTGGTTTGTTCTATGGATGTAAATTTCTTGTCTTTTGTACAGTCTAGGTATCTTTTGTTGTCTCCCCTAGAAGTTTGTATATTGTTATTCTTGTTTTCCCTATTATTGTACTAGTCTTCCTATAGCTTTATTTGATCCTTGCTTTGTGCATGCTGGCCCTGAGCCGAAGATAGTGCAAGGACTTGAGATTTGGCCTACTTCTTGTCATCGTCCTTCTTGTAGTAGCTATGACTAGTTTCTATTTTGAGATAGCCAACCTTGAACACTCTCTCTACACGCTCCACTTTCTTGGCTAGATCATAAAATGACTCGTACTCATGTGATACGAGGTAATACCTGATGTACTCTAGAAACTGCCAAGAATCATAATAAGGGCATGCTTGTCTACCATTAGAGATCTCATTTTAATGCTTACAGATTTCTATTGCTAAATATAATCATAAGCCAATTCTTCAGGTTCTTAGTGTATTGCTATGAGAGTATTAATGGAAAGGATTTCATGACAATTGGACTCGTACTTGTCCATGAAAGCATTTACAACCTCATCAAAATCATTCATTCTAGAGGGGGCTATATGCTCTATATACCATTGTGTTGCCTCCTCTTCTGAGCTCCTCGGAAATGTATGAAAAGAATCTTGTCATTGTCTCATTCTTTGCCACACTTGGCAAAGAAAATGCATATTTGTACATATGGGTTTTCAGTCCCCTTTAACTATTGAACGTCTTGGGAAATCCAAAATCTTCATCATTGAGGCCCTCATAGAAATCCTGTTTGGAGTAACGTCGTTCGCCTTTGTTCTCCTTCTATCCATATGCTCTATATGAGATTGCATGGTTTTAGTTGATTTACAAGAGTATCTCGTTATTGAAGCTCCGCTGCTCTTGTTACTAGATGACCCAACTCTTTCAATGTTCTTCATCAACTTTTCAAACATTTTCTAAAATTGTGTGAGGCCTCTAGGCCGACCTCTGTATCATCATTTTCTATTTCAAGTGATTCATTCTTAGAGCTTTAGGACCCTTCATTATACTCTAACTTAGTCTCTTAGAGCTTTACCCTTCATTATTCTAAGAGCTTTAGGGCCCTTCATCATAATTCCTTGATATAGTTTAGGGTTCATAGTGTCTTATTATTGATTGGTTTTTTATGAATTTGACATAGTTGTGAGGAATATCATTGTACGGATGGTATAGTTATGATAAACCGATCTGATGAAATTGAAGATGGCAAGACTTAGTGAAGAGACTGTGCCTACATGGCTGACTCAATACGAGAAATACTAATAATATGATGGACATGTTTGACCCAAAATAGGCAAAAGGCACATCCTAAATGGTAGATCATCTGAAATGCATGTTGTTGGGAAAAAAAATCTATGAAACAAAATACATGAAATGAGGCAAAGTGATATGCACATGCAACACACCCTAACAAGCAAGGCTCTGCATGCTCATTGGATGATGGCTTGGACTCTTAAACTAGATCTCCTAAGTTTCATGATTAGCAATAGTTTCATATAATGTTATGCTTATGTATTTGGATAAAATCCAATCTACATGGCATAAACTCCTCCTTGGGTTTTATAGTTTAGGGCTCCAAATTCTCCTTAGACCTTACCAATATATGGGACTATTGTCTTAGTACGTAGTATGGGGAGGGATAATACCTGCCTCCAATAAGTTGTTCCAATTGTTCAATACCCTGAAGCTATTGCTCCACAAGGACAATCATGCGACATGCAAACCAGTACTTATACAGTTTAAGGGAAACTTCATAATCATGAGCACATGCACAAATTAAGGCTGCTAATGCAGATACTAAGAAAGAGATTTGAATCATCAAAGAATGGCAAACATGATTTTCAAATAGATCAAATTGAGATGAATTATAACTGCTCCTAAATCTATGTGATCATGTGAAATTCCTCTCAATTCTAAGACCTAATGCAAAAAGATGCACACATCAAATGAGGATGCCTAGGTCACTCCACAACATTCAGGAATTGATGGTCTGGAACACCGAATCTAGTAAAAGTAGAGACGATTCCCATCACAATTGCCACTTATTTACTTAAAAAAAAAAATCTTACATATGACCATTCATATGGGAAAAGTCTAAAAATATATCACCTCCTTATCTCTTGTAGGAAATTACAAAAGATAGGACAAGACCTGTTAGTATGAGATATGACTCTTTCTTTGAACCTTTGCTAGGGGTAATTAGATCAAGGACTAGACCAAGTGTTTTAGGGCATGAGTCAAGATTGTTGTCTTGATCTTAACATCCCTTGAGTTTAGAAAAGATGATATTTTGGAAGATTTAAGCATATCATCAGATATTGGAGTGCAAAAAGTAAAAGAATATTTGAAATACAGGACATAGTCCATGTTCTATATCATCCTTGATCGATGCAACAATTCCTATATCTAATATGAATGCATGCCAACTAGGTCAACACATAGCTGAGATCCAGTTTCTAATGTGAACCAAAGAAGATCTATGATCTGAAAATTGAAATATTGAGATCCAAATTTGAATTGATGATCCAATTTAATGAAAATCCAAACATGCACTTCGTGATCCAATTTAGTAACCTTAATCTAAAGGTCTGAAATTAGGGTTTGTGCCTAGGGTCAACTAGGGTTGAGGTCTGAGTTCAATCTTGAAACCCAAGCATATAAGATCTGAAATCTTGGTTTAAATAATGTGGAGAATTGAAATCAAAAGTTCAAATTCAGGTCTAAACATATAAGGTTTGAAAGTCTAAGATCCAAAATTCTAGATAGAATATCAAATATCTAAATTGGAACCCAATTTTTGTAAGATCCAAAATTGTGATTAAAATTACTTAAAATCAGATCTGATGCTCCATATATAACATCCAAATTAAGAACTAAACTTCTGAATTCAGATTCAAATTCACATTTTCAAACATCTAAAATTCAATTCATCAGATCTAAATATATTCTAGGTTCACACAGCTTATTTGAGTTCAAAGGGGTTGACTTAGATAAACCTAGCAAGGATCAGGGTTTCAATTAAGTTCCAATGTGAAATAGGTTTGGTTCATTGTAGTGGGTTCAATGCCATGCCTTGATTAAGAGATTGAATAAACCTAACGTGGTGTTAGGTAAGTCAAATCTATGGTTTAGATCTCAATTTTGTCGAAACCTAGGGTTTTGGAAACATGTTTGAAAACTAGTTTAGTTTTGACAATGTGCAGTTCAAACTAAATGTTTTCAAAAATTATTCACATGAAAGTCGGTTTGGACCAAGTACATGCAAAGACTTTGTCACATGCATGTTGTTAAGAACCCAACTTGATTCTCATATGAACCTAATCTTACGTGCATGTTTTGAAATTGAATGCATGATCCAAAGCGAAAGCAAACTATATGAATGCAAACCAAATATCACAAAACATCATTATAATTTGCATGTTTTCAAAAATTGAACCCATATAGGAGACAAGCTAGATTAATATTAAAATCAAATACAATATGCATAATAACAATAATATAAACAAACGCATAAATTATGATTTGCAAGCCTAGACACCTTAGACTAGAGTTATGACACATTACAAAACCTTAAGTATGTAAATTTCAAGAAAAATCAAGGTTAGACACTAAAAATATATTGAAGGTTGACTAACAAGATAAAACATGAAAATTTGGCTAAGTCTGAAAAACAAGATAATTTGACTAAGCAGCTAACCTTAATAAATGCAAAAATTAGGTTAACCATGTTGGATTGACACCAAGTTTGGTCGGTAGAACCTCTGTACAAGGGACAATAAACTCCAAGTGGAAGATCTGAACAATCTTTTTTTAGATCTAAAAGACATAGGATAGGAAATCTATGACAGAAATATGAAATATAGAAATAGTGTATAATAAATTGAAGAGATACATTCCGATTGTCTGCATAACAGAGAATCAAAGGATTTTATAGACCAGAAAACAAGCATGAGGTAAAAAAGTTATGACTTTGGACACTTAGTATAAGTACGACAAAAAATAACTGAAACGAATTTTACTTGACAACTCTAGGAATGATGAAAAAGGTAGCAAATCAACTTGGTTTTTCCTCAAAATTGTGTTTGGATTCTCACATAACAAAAATCAATATTGGTTAAAATTTTAAAAAATATTAAACAAAGAGAAAAAAATGTCACTAAGTTGATGAAAATATGATTCTTGAATATTCTATAGAAAAGTTGCAGAAAAAATAGTTCTGAACAAATCATCTGATTGACTGGTCAAATCAATTTGAAATTGGCTAAAATTTGGTGGGAAGGTATTAGACATGCAGATCTAACTTTTTTATTTTAAAAAATGCAAATTTGAGCTCCCAATCAAAAGTAATGATGTTTACAAGTTAGACAAATTTTAGAATATAATTTTTTTTACAGTTTGGAAGTTGCACAAAATAGAGTTTTAGAAAAAGATCAAGTATAGGACCAAACGAGCTTAGAATTTTATATGGGAAAAAAATTAGTCAAGCATTAGAAACACATGGTTTGAGGATTAAACATGTTTAAACCCAAAAAGAAAATTCAAAATAAAAAACAAAGAGAGAAGGAGCATACTTGTGATCTTGTTGCTTGAGCTCGAGAGGGTTCTGATGAGATCTCTCCTCCTCAACACTTCTCTACTTATAGATGGTTAGAGAGTCTCAAATGTGATGGAGTCTCCAATTCTGACAAGTGCCAGAATTCTAAAGTTTATATTTTGATTAGTACCAACATTTTGAAAAATTAGATGGGTTACGTGTCATCTATCTAAATGGTTAGATGTCTAATACGTGTCTGCACCAGATTAATTTGGAACTAAACTCTAGTTTTAAATATGTATTCATTTTACTATAAGGATTTCGAAGAGATTTGAATTCAGATCCAAAGAAGAATTTAAATCAAGGACTTGGATCAAAAGCTTAGATCAAGATATAGATTGAGAAATTTAGATTTGGAGTTCTAAAATTGATGTTTCAATCTGAATCAAAGCAAATTATAGATTTGAGTTTTAATATTATGATCTAAATTAAGGAATTGAGATCAAGCATCTAAACTAGTTTGAGTGCGGGTCTTCTGGGCTCTGACTTAGTATTTAGAAGGTGGACCTGGGCTTGATATAGGTCTGGACTTCGCTGGATGCAGGTTAGACTAGGCTCTAGTTAAACTGGGTTCAGTTCTGGTCAAAAGAGGTTCAAGTAAGTTCAAACCTCACTGAGTTCCATTCCAAAGGCTCAGACTCTGCATGACCTTTATTGGGCTCAGATCTAGCATAGAAATACCTTGGGTTGGTTCATGTAAATCTAAATTTTGGTTTATACAAAAATAATGTATGCATGTACAAATGATAATTTTGTGTTGGCACAAAATTAGGCTCTATGAGGCTTGTTAGGTAGTCTAACCACACTGAGACATAGATTAAGTTTAGTTTAGGAGGTATCACTGAGGCATAGATCAAGTTTATTTTAGGAAGTATGTCAAGTGTGCCAAAAATGTCCTCAATTTACCCTTGAAAAATCACAATTTTCAAAATTGACCAAGCTAAACTTGACCCTGACCCTGTAAATAGAAATATCAAGGGTAAAATGGAAAAGAGGGATTTCATGCTTGCATGTGAGAAGTAAATACACTAATAGTCTCTTCAATTGACATTGAATCTATTTGTGAGCTCGAATGAAAAGTTGACAATCCAGATCTCCTAAAAATTAGTTTAGAAATCACTAATAGCAATGTGTAAACATAGACACTCCAGGAGTGACTAGAAAACTACAATTTTGCTCAAACCAATATAGAATTGTTTGAATTAAAGCTAAGAATATTCAGATTTGTCACAAAAAGATGTAGTCCTAGCTTAGATCAGGCTGACTCATTCGAATTCGAATCGGATAAAAATGGTGATCAGACACGCAAAATAGTTAAATGGGACACCATTTCCTATAACTACTTCAATCAGGTTTGTAGGTTTTCTTATGATAAAAAATGTTGGAAAACTAAGGAAATGGGCGTTCCTGGACCATTTTGACCAAATATAAGCTACTAAACTTGTTCTGAAGATTACTAAAGACTTGTAGAGATGGGAATAGCCCTGATTGACCTTGGGTAAAACCATTCTCAATATTTTCAAGATTGTTCTACAAGTTGAATCAACATGGGGTAAAATGGGGTGACCAGTGGCAAGATAGTCATTTTTTTAAGAGACAACTTGGGGTGATCTGGGTCTCATTGTCAGATACTAGGGTATGTAATATGCTTTGGTTTAGTTCATGGCCTCTACATTTAAATCATCTGGAATAATCAGTTCAAGATTCTTTTCATGAGGTGTAAAATGGTCATTTTCGTTTATAAAAAAATGTAGGGTGTATACATATAGCATTGACTTGAGTAGCAGGTTCATCCATTTTGATGCATTTTAGGTTGTCATCCAAGTTTGTTTTATCTGAACGACGAACATTTGGTATGTTTATTATGCAAGCAAGTCGAGGGATGATAAGCTAGAGGAGCCTTTCCTCGATATTTTCTGCCAAAACCATCGTGATAGTGCCTCCATGACTACATTTTTACACATTGATCCAATGTGAATTGCACAATGTTGGCTCCATGATCCATGGCCATCCTAGCAAGAAACTGTAAGAGGGTGACACATCTACCCCATGGAACAAGTTCGTACATGCAGTATAGTTGATGTGTTGGTCCAGGTATATGCATCCTTTTGTCGTCTGCCAAATCCATCAAAGTCGTATATAGTCATGTCATATGGAGTGTAATTCGCCTTTTTGGTTCTAGGACTTTTGCCAACATGTCCTGACAGATGTTCAGGTTGCCCTCAACGTCAATTAGAATGTGGGGCACATTCATGCCTCAACATCTCACCACTATGTAGAGTGCACAGTTATGGAACTTGTGAGGTTTCAACAAATCGTCATCCAAGAATGTGATGAGCGTGTTGGCCATCACAAAATTAACTGTGTGAATCATGTTTTTTAGAGTTGTGCTAGATTTCACTTTGATTTTGCTGACCACATTCTCCATATCTTGTTTGTGAGTGGCAAAAGCATTAATGATGTCCAGGATTGAAACATTGTTTGGAATATTGAGGACCTCACGAGTTGCTCAATCTTCTACAGCGCGAGAGGACTCGAGCTGCACTTCTGATTTCTTCTCTTCTATATGCACGAAAAACTTGACCTTAATGATGACCACTTTTTTCAAGTGTGGGAGAGCGGTTTGTGGGACCCAACCTATTGGTAGCTTTAGCCATTCCTGATGCCTTTACCAAGGGTAACCAAGACCCACCTAATTAGTAAACTGAATGTAACCTCGATGTAGTGCAACTTAAAGTAAAGATTCTCTAGTTTGAAAATTCTTTATTTTAATGAAAACCTAGTTTGACCTCAGAATTTGAGGAACTTGAATAAGAGGAAGGGGAATTATTTGTCCCAATCATCATAGGTCATGCAATGATGAGCCCTAATCTACATGATTCATGATTAATACAAGTGTAATATATTTTCAAAAGATGCAAGTTTTGAAGATTTAAATGGCATCTGATTTAAAGGGATTCCTTGAATAAGATAAGAGGGACTCCGTTCATTTCTGGCACATCATTGGCCATGTAATGATGACCTATATTATATATGATGCATGATAAGAGTAATGTAGTCTAGTTTTCAAAAAATGATATTTTATAAAATCAAGATATGCCTCTGATTTAAGGGTGTTTGCATAGACAAAGAGCTCTAATCTTCCCAACTCATCATTGGCCATGCAGTTGCATGTGGCCTCAATTTTTGGATGCAAATCCTAGTCTATATGAATGTGGTGCTTTAATAGAGTTGTACTATACATCCTCATCTAATTGAAGCACTGTATAAAAGCTGGGGTCAACGTCTGATTTCTCCTAAAAATAGTTAACAAATGCATGTACTTCACCGTTCTTTATAACACTTTCTCTCCTTCGTTGAAGGTGGTTTTTAGATTGGAAGATGTGAAAGGCATATTTTTGCATCCACCAGCCAACTTACTAACGTTGTTGCAAGCTTGCCTTAGAGCAATATAAGCATAAGATGCTAATTCTTCTATTGTTGAGTGAGAACGCATTACCTTTTGATGTGACGTCAACATCAGGGCAATCAAAGGAGAAGCCAAGGGGTGGTTGTAATAAGCAACGCACACCCTAATATAAATCTGCCATTTAGAAACACCTCTTGACCACCTTCTTTGTAGGGCGTCCACATCTAGAAGTTCCCCTGTGAATTTACTTGGCCTTATTGTGCTTTAAAGACTTCTTTTAAACATACATAATTTTTTTTATAAAAATTCCTTTCTGACTTTTTTCTTAACCCTCCTTCTTGATGCTAAACCCAAGGGTAAGTGCATGATTCTTGTAATACATGAAGATACATTTGTTGTCAATGAATGCCTTTCCTACATGTAGAGCGCTAACCTCATTAAACACATCATTCCTGCATGCATCCATTGAAACACTCTTTAGGTATGCTTTCCTTAGGAGTGTGTTTGTATGCACTAGTCACCATTATTATGTTTGTGCATATAATAGTGAAGATTCTCTACATTAAACTCATGAATGTGTTGTTTGTGCATGATCACAACTACTATGTTCCTACATGCACGCAAATAATGAAACACTATGACCTTTTACATATACGTCTGAAGTATGATTCCCCTGCTGGAAATCTGCAAGCACAACAATTTTGCTTGCATGGTTTTCATCCACCATCTCATTTGTATCATAATAATCATCCACAACATTTACAGTCTACAAATTAGCCAGGTATATATATCCTCACAAGAATAACATCATTCATAGAAGGTATAATAGCTTTATCAAAAACTCAAGTATTTCAATTTACACATGTAGCAGCGACAATAACATTTGATTTCAAATGTCTTATATTGGTTTTAAAAGTATGACTGCATGCTATAACTCTAAATTGATAGTATTTATGTTAAAATAATCGCAGACGCTAGTGAAACTCTGCAATAATGCTATAGCATTTATACTAAATTTGTAAAGTTGTTGGCATCACTGATGGTGTTTACATTGAAATAGTAAGAGATTAATAAACCTATATGCAATAATGTTTTATTGATAGTGTTTAGAGATTAGTGGCAGTACATGCAATAGCACTTTGTTAATAGTATTTACGTGAAATTACTAAGAGACACTGGCGTAACTATATGTAGTAACGCTTTTGCTAATACCATTTTCGTTAAAGTGGTTATAAGGGCTGGCACAACTGCATGCATCATGATGAAAGTTGCATTCACGTGAAAGTATTAATTGGTTATAAGGGCTGGCACAACTGCATACTTTGTTAATATATTCGTGTGTTTGTATGCACAATATTAATTGCGTTCACGTGAAAATACTGAAAGTTGCATGCTCTTACAATTAATAAGTCAGAAATTATAATGGGCATGCCATTATGACATTTTACGCATACATCATGATGAAAAAAGGCCTAAAACAACGGCAATACTTTTTTATTTGTTGTTTGAGTTTAACATGACATTGAGGATTATAAACACACGAATGTGTTAGTTGTAACAATTTGTTGTCTCTTTTATTGGCTGCGGTAGTGACCAATTAATATCCGCTTTGATAAACTTATACTCCGACAAAAACATTTTCATTTTTCACCCTTCTAGTGCCTTTCCTACAATGTGTAACAAGCGATGTAAAATTGTTAACATTCTCCATTATATGTGGACAAACTAATTTCTACCAATATCATTACATACCTTGCACTTTTGTTTACATTAAGTGTTATCGGCGAACAGCTCGTTGGATGCTTGTATTAAACAAAAAAATAGCATTGAACCCCTCTCCATCAAGTGGGGAACCTGAAGTTATTGTTTTATAAACAACAAATCATTGAAATCATAGCGGTGGCCATAAAAAACAATCCAAGTTACATTTGAAATGCACTTTTTATTTCTAAAATAGGGAAGGGCATATCCAGAATGCCCTTTTTGCATGTGTTGTGTCATCAACCAAATTAAGGGCATTTAAAAAATGTCAACCTTTTAACTATTTTACACTGGCAGCTTCATCATGCGACTTTCAATGACACTTCCGGAATGTTATCTTGTTATTTGCTGGCATAACAAAGCTTTCAAATTCTACTCAATCCAACGGCTATCCACTACCCTCCATGTGGTGATTATGTAACAAACTCCTTCATTTTGCACATTCTTGAAGCACTTATCACTAGAAATGTATTGTTTGTTGCTAATTTTCCGGTGGCTACTATCCGGAACTTGTAGGAAACGAATTCCAATTAATCCGATAACAACAACTTACAAAACAACCTTTTAACATGCAACCAACATGTAGTAGGGGTGGGCATCGGGCCGGGCCGGCCCGGCCCGGCCCGATAAGGATCGGCCCGATCCGGCCCGTCGGGCCGCACAGCCCGGCCCGGGCCCGGCCCGGCCCGATAAGGATCGGCCCGATCCGGCCCGTCGGGCCGCACAGCCCGGCCCGGGCCCGGCCCGGCCCGATAAGGATCGGCCCGATCCGGCCCGTCGGGCCGCACAGCCCGGCCCGGGCCCGGCCCGATATCCCGGGTCTCGGCCCGGGCCCGGCCCGACGGGCCGCTCAGCCCGGCCCGGCCCGGCCTCCCGACTCCCTTCCCCCTCCCCTGCTGGGCCGGCGGCCTGGCCCCTTTCCTCCCGACTCCCTTCCCCTCCCCTGGCCCCTTTCCTCCCCACTCGGCCACTCCCTTCCCCCTCCCCTGGNGGAGGGGGAGTTGGGAGAGGAGGAGGGAGGGCGGACGGGAGGACTCAAAGGAGGAGGGAGACTGGGAGAGGGCTCAGAGGAGGAGGGAGAGGGAGAGAGGAGGGAGTGAGAGCGGGGAGAGGAGGGAGATCAGAGGAGTGAGGAGGAGGGAGCGAGAGCGGGGAGAGGAGGGAGAGAGAGGGGGGAATCGGGCCGGGCCGGGCCGGGCCGGCTTATTGGGCCCGGGTCCGACCCGGGCTGGGAAAATCCCAGCCCAAGCCTGGCCCATACCGGGCCGGCCCGGCCCGACGCCCAGGCCGGGCCTAACATGTAGGCAGTAACTTGGAATAATGTAGTAACAAGGGTACCTTTATAAAACATTAAAGATTTTGGTCGCCAAGCAAGTGATCGTCACACAGTAGAAAAGTCAAGCTATCCAGTTGGATCCAGAATATAGATTACGACAGACGGACCGACCCAAGCAATCAAACAATTGGAACTAGTATCTACAAACCATAGCACTGGGTTAAGTATGGGATGGATAGTTGATGCAGCTCTGTCTGAATTGTCTCACAAACGACCATTACGCCGAATGAACAAGTACTAACAAGTTCAATTTTCAGTCGAAATAAAAATTTCTCCATGCCACTGACATCATGTTAAGCTAAATAACCAAAGCAGAGAATTTCAAGTTAACCATATACAAAACCCAAAGTGTACCTCCACAAGGTAACAGCCACAACCACAACTAGCTAATCCCAGACATTTGCAATGTTCCAAGAATGAAAAGCACAACACATTCAAAAAGATGGGCAGATTGGCGCACGTTCAACAGCATGAAGATGGCAAAGTCGAACGAGTCTAAAATGGAAAACAGATTGTGGTGACTTGTAAAGCACCTGATATATCAAAAACTGCACCAATCGTAATCACAAGATCTTTGTGTTCTCTTGGATGATGCACAATGCGCGACATGGAACAAAAGAATCACAGGCACATGGATGCTCGAAATGCACGCTTATGTAATGCATGTGCACACCAAGCAGGGAAAACATTCATGACGATGAGGATCTGTCAGGTACCATTCCGCAGGTCCAAACTTGACATGCAACAAATTCTCAAAACCGGTGTTTTTATTTCATTGAAGTTGATAATGTTGATTGCGATCTTTCACAAAAGGGGGAGGCTACTCCTGGGATTCACTTGCTGCACACAAAATCAATTACTGCCAGTCAAAGCTAGATAGACTTTTTTCTCATTCACAAAGATAAAAAGCTTAAGGAAACAAAGTCCAGCAACAATAGAATGCTTCCACAGACACCTATACAATATTCGTAGGATAGTTGAATTCCTCATCCTTGGAGGACCTTTTGCGGATCCAGTTGCCCACTGCAGTAGCTTGATGGAACAGCAGATAGTTCCTGTCGGCCTTTCCATTCCTCTCCAGGCTTCAGAGTGATGCATTTTTCTACAGCTGCTGCCTCTACACATAACATGTGTTTGTACTCGTCATCTCCAAAGTCTGGCATAGCCTTCGCTTTTCTATCCCATGGATTCCATACAACTGCCGAAAACCAAAGTGGAGCCAAGCATTAGAATAGCATGCTGGGTTAAGAGTCACAGATTCCCCATAGCACATGCCTAACACTTGGACACCAACTCGGTTGTCCAAGGACCATCTGGCTGAATTAAGTTGCTTAAAGGGACTCTAAACTTAAACGTTGACATAGCTCTTAATCAGATCAGGCAGGACGTGGAAGAATGCTACATCTATGGATAAAATCACGAGATTAAACCTAAAAAACCAGCGGATAGCATACGGTGATTAACTGTAATGTCAATTCAGCAACAAATGCAGAAAGTTCAGAAGTTACCAAACAATAGTTAATGGCATAAACATGTATATTTGCTTTTTGTTTTTTGATAGTCAACACAGTCTCTTTCATCTCTTGAGAATTTTGTAATCCTAACCAGAAAAAATTCAGACTGTATATTGTTACAGATCACATCAGAACATGTCAGAACATGCCCAGATTCACCAAAATCCTCAGCAAACCATTTAGTGTAGTACAAACAGTAGTTTGTCTTTGGTACTTGTTATTTTCGATAGTTGCTCATCCATCAAAGAAATGATCTACAAACATAAGAACTTCAAAGGGGCATGTCATACAAGCAGAAGAAATCTCCGTAGCCACAAACTTTGAAATGATTGTAGATAATATGCAAATCCAATTTTCTTTTGGAAGGAAAAATAAACCACTCACAAACCATTCCTGTTCATTTAGACATACAAACTGTGTAAAACTTCAGATGATTATACACATGGAAAATCTATCCATGACATATCTGAAAGATGAAGGACTATGAGGACCACAAAATTGTATTTTCTGAAGCAGCACCACTAACTCCTAAAACTGGCATCATTTAACACTTTTCTTTCGCACATACATGAAAAATTGCAAATATGAAATGAAACATGAGCACCTTAACTTTTACATTGTGACATTTTCATATTATAATTTCAGGTGAACGGAAACCGTATACTTTATGATTAGAAAGGAAAATATGAGAACACATCATGCAAGAAAAACTCAAAGACGAAAAGCCAGGAAAGGACCATGTGCTTGGTGAAACAACTAAATCACACCATTTCATTACAACAATAGTTGCTAAATTATGGTTTTGCTCATCCAACAGCAACCAGTATCCTTATAAACTTACAGGAAGGCACAATGTGAACCGTTAGTTTCACGATCCAAAACTCAATGGAGAACACCTTAACTTTTACATTGTGACATTTTCATATTATAATTTCAGGTGAACGGAAACCGTATATTTTATGATTAGAAAGGAAAATATGAGAACACATCATGCAAGAAAAACTCAAAGACGAAAAGCCAGGATTGGACCATGTGCTTGGTGAAACAACTAAATCACACCATTTCATTACAACAATAGTTGCTAAATTATGGTTTTGCTCATCCAGCAGCAACCAGTATCCTTATAAACTTACAGGAAGGCACAATGTGAACCGTTAGTTTCACGATCCAAAACTCAATGGACAACAATCTAGGATCTTACAATGGCATTTTTCATCTTGCAATCAGAAATGACCCCCAAATGCATCAAAAAGATAAAAAATGGTAAGATAACTAAAAAAGAACGGATAAGGAAATGAATGCGACCAATAGAAAGAAAAGCAAAAACTTACAAATATCCATGGGAAAGAGAAAAACAAAATAAGCAAAACTGAAGTTTACCAGCATCTGGAAGACCTTCCTTTCGCAAGACAAATGTCCTCTTCTTCTCGTGGTCCAAAATTGCAATTTTTGTTGGTGTGCTTATGTAAACTCTGTCAACCTTAAATATAAAGGGAAAAAAATAAAAAGAGTAAATTTTCAACTTGGGTATACAATAGAAAGAAAAAAAAGCATGCCAAGAAGGAAGCCTTTGCTAGTGAGACTTACCTCAGATTCGAACGTTATGGCATCTCCTTGTTCTGTAAATCGATCCTTGTTGTGTAAGTTGTCTAAGTAGTCCAGAGTCTCTAACCCTTCTATCCGCACCTCACTGGACAAGAAGGAAATGGATAGATACCTCAAAACATAAAATATAGAATAAACTGAAGACATGAATGATTGCTCACTGAGGTCATCATTTAATTTGTTCAAAAGAAACTCAAAAACCTTGCACTCAGAAGTAAAGGTGTGACTGCATTCAGGAGGCAACACCCTAAAGTAAAAAAAACTTCAAACTATACATCCAGTGACTCCCCATGCATAGTAGAGATAATCTTAGCATGAACATGACTAACAAGGCCCTTCACATGTAACACACCCACATACGTGAGTGAAGGGAAAAGGCAAAGCTGCCCTTTTACAGAATCGACCTACATAAGCTCAATGGCCAGCTCAAATGTGAACTTGGACTCTTGATGAAGTGGTTGTTGTCTTAAGCATTGTCATAAAAAACGTGTATGGCGAGGAATTTCTCGGGTATAATACAGCAAAGTTGTATATCTTGGGAATATCTAGGCGAATTTTTAAAAAATTTAAAACATTTAATAAATCTTGAAAATTATAAAAAAATAAAAATTAATAAAAAACACAAAAAATGGGAAAAAAACGTGTACAATACATATAATACGGGTATTATACACGTTTTTTGTTTTTGGCCTTTTTTGTAAAAAAAAAACGCGTTTTTTTTTCATGTTTTATATGGCTGACTTGTTTTTCACATTTTATACTTAAGACCAGTACACCACATGCACTGTTCTAACAATTACTATTAATAATAATAGTATTATTATTAACAGTTGAGATTTGATCAAAGAAAGGATAATCTAAAGTTCAACAAATGCGGCAAATTTCCCCACTTATTACCTCTAAAATCAACTTGAGAACAAATATATATATGTATGGCAAACACAGACCCTAAACTGACATGCTTTACAAAAACTCGTAAAGCTTGTTTTTCCCCTTCAACCACGGTGAAGGCCTGTCCTAACTCTCATTGATTGACCAAGTTCTTGAGATTACGTCAGAGATGAGTTGGTCATGGTTCTAAAAGGACTAGTGGAGACTAATGTCGTTTGGAGAGTTAGGGAGGAAGGAGGAGAGAACGTGAGGAAGAGAGAGAGTAAAAAAACCTATTCACAATAACCCTAATCTCATGTTAAAAGAGATTAGGGTAGAGAAAACAAAATTACAAAAACAGTCCAACACAAAAAAGAGAAATTATTAAAGAAGGCCTGGACTAACTATAATAAAAGAATTAAGGACATGATTAACTTCTATAAATTGCTAATAACCATCTAAACACCTAAACTTATCTTCCAATATTCCTCCTCAAGCTAGAGCATATCTATCATGCTCAGCTTGTTAGAAGATCTAATAAAATCTCCAATTGGGAGAGGTTTGGTAAACATATATGCAACTTGACCTATTGAAACAACATAAATGGTGGATATAGCTCTAGCCTGCACAAGATCACGAGTGTAATTACAGTCTACTTCAATATGCTTTGTCCTTTCATGGAAAATTGGATTGTTAGCAACATGTGTAGCCGCCCTATTATCAGACATCATCTCTATTGGTAATTTTACATGAACACCAAGACCATCCAACACATATTTTATCCACAACATTTTTGCAACAGTTTGAGCCATAGCTTGATATTCTGACTCTGCACTAGACTTGGCCACTACCGTTTGCTTCTTACTCCATGATATAAGATTGCTCCCAACAAATACACAAAATATAGTAGTGGATTTCCATTCATCAGCTAAACTTGCACAGTCAACATCAGAGTATGCCTTCATATCTAGAGAAGATCCTTTTTGGAATAAGAGGATCTTCCCTAGAGTCGACTTTAGAAACCTCAACACCATCAAGGCTGCTTCCCAGTGAACTCAACTAGGCTTGTCCATAAACTGGCTAAGCCTCCCAACAGCCAAGGATATATCCGGTCTAGTAACAGTCGCATATAGAAGCTTCCCAATCAATGACATGTCTAGTAACAGTCACATATAAAAGCTTCCCAATCAATGACATGTAAGATGTACTATCTATAGGTTTTGGTTCATCATCATGAAGGGGAACTTTGGAATTCATTGAAATGCTTGCGGGTTTTGCTCCAAGCATACTTGTCTCCTACAATAAATCAAGTACATACTTTCTTTGAGAGAGAACAACTTCTTTGTTCATCGACACTTCAATTCCTAAGAAGTATCTAAGAGGACCAAGGTCTTTGGTAACAAATTGCTTTTGTAGACACTCGTTGGTTTCTTAATCTCATGTTTGTTATCATATGTCAAAATGATATCAACCATTGCTACAATACTTCTTTCACTCTTCTTAATGAACAAAGAATGATCAGAGGGTTAAAAACCAAAACTAGTCATCACCTCCAAGAGCTTGTGAAACCAAACTCGTGGACTTTGTTTGGGACCATAGATCGCCTTCTTCGATAAGCATACTTTGAAAAACACTCCCCCTGTCGCTCGAAGCCAAGAGGTTGTTGCATATACACTGTATCTGAAAGATCCCCATAGAGAAAAGCAATTCTAACATCAAGCTGATATAAGTTCCATCCAAAATAAACAGCTACAAAGGTTACCAAATGAATAGTTCCCAACCAAAAAAGAGGGGAGAAGGTCTCAAAGAAGTCAATACCATATGTCTGAGTGCACCCTTTGGCAACTACTTGTGCCTTGTGCCGCTCCACTGATCCATCTGAGTGATATTTAATGGTGAAAATACCCACTTGGAGCGAACTATATCTGCATCTGAAGGAGGATAAACAGGATCCCAAGTTCCTCGGGATACCAATGCCTCCATTTCTTCTTCCATGGCCTTCCGCCACTTAGGATCAAAAAGAGCTTGCTGGTGGCTAACAGGAATGGAAGAAACTAACAAGGTTGTAATAAACTAGTGCACATGTTTGTCGAGTCTATTAGTAGTAACAAACTTGGAAATCGGGTAAATGGTACACAGTCGTTCCCTTTCCTCAAGCAATGGATAAATCATCACTAATCATAGGATCACCAACTGCAGAGGGGACATCCTCAAGAGTCTCAAGGTTAACAGGTATACTTGCCTCTAGAGAAAAAGACGGTGGAGAATCATGAGAGGTGGTGTCACGATGAGTACATACAAAAGGTGGATCATGGAATCGAGAGACATCATTGTCAATATGAGAGGACAGAATTGGAATAGACTCAAAAGAAACTGGGGGAACAAGCAAAGGAGGAGATGGCATTTTGAGAAGGAGCATGACTAGGGAAGTATGGTTGAGACTCGAAAAAGGTGATGTGCACACTGATATTCTCTTTCTTGGTGAGGGATCATAGCACCAGTACCCTTTGTGATTTCTTAGGTGTCCTAAAAAGACACATTTGATACAATGGGCTGAAAGTTTGTCTCTTCTTGGACCAAGAATATGCACAAAGCTGGAGCACCCAAATACTTTAGGGGGTGAAGCAAAGATAGGTTTTTGTAGATATAGGACTTATAAAGGGATTTTATTCTCAATAGACGACGAGGGCATTCGGTTAATGAGATAACAAGCAGTCAATATAGCATCCCCCCAAAACATAGAAGGCAAGTTCATTTGGAACATAATGGTATGGGCAACATCTAGAAGATATCGATGCTTTCGTTCAGCAGCTCCATTTTGCTGTGAGGTATGTAGGCAAGTATATTGAGGGAAAATGTTATGACCTTTGTAGAATTGAAGCAAATGTGCAGATTTGAACTCAAGAGCATTATCAGTGCGAACAGTTTTGATTAAAACCTCAAAGTGAGTCTTTATTTCAATAATGAAATATTTGAGAATACATAACAACGTTGATCTCTCTTTTGAGAGGAAGACCCAAGACACACTAGAAAAATCATCAACAATGATGAGATAGTATTTGAATAAAGACCAACTTGAGACCCGACTAAGCCCCCAGACATCTACACAAATGAGCTCAAAAGCCCTTTGACTCGATAGACTCTGACTCGAAGGAAAATAACTACGATGAGATGATGCTATTAACAAGCTTTGCACTGGAAGGTAGTTGAAGAAGGAATCTATGGACACAATTGACAAAGTTTATTGAAAGATGGGTGACCCAACATCAGGTGCAACTGAAACCAACATGAATTAGACTCAATGAATAGGAAGCTACTCCATTTGGAGTATCAGGATAGTAAATGCCTCCCTCTTCAAGGTCTCCACCAATCTTCTTCCCAATCAGCAACTCATGAAAAACACAAGTCATGATAAAAATCATGCGACAATTTAGTTCCTTTATAAGTTGGCCCACGGACAAAAGGTTCTTAGGAGAATTTGGCGTGTTTAACACACCCTGAATGTATATGTCAGAAGACAAGTGAATAATTCCTTGTCCCTCAATCGGAGACAACAACCTCCCATCTGCAAGACTCACATGTCAAGAAGAAGAATAAGAGTAAAAATTGTAAAGCTTCAAGAATCACCACAAAAATGTCTGGGACAACAAAATCAACAATCCAAACTTTAAGCGTCACACTACTTGCTGAGAAGGTAGAGTTGGAGATCACAGTAGACGCAGAAGCTAACATTGAAGCAGTCTCATGTGCAAGGAGCTGGTCATACTCAGCACGACTCATCATAATTGTTTCAACCGAGCTCTCAGGAATGGATTGAACAACCTTGGCCACAAGCTTATTAGATTGTGCAGCAAACGAAGGGGTTGGTATCAAAGTAGGAGGTTGACGATGTTTTTGGCCCAACACATGTGTTCTAGATGCCCTGATTTGCTACAATAAATGCACTGGAGTCAGCCTCGACCTCCAGACCTCTGCCACCTCCTCTTCCACGGGTAAAGAAGAATGATCCACGTCCACAAGCTCCTGAAACAGCCTAAGTAGAAGTGGAGGAATCAATAGGGCTCTGAGATAACGAAACCGTGACATGACTCAACCGGTTACAAGCTTCATCCAAATCAGGTATCTCTAAGCCAGTCATCATCTATGCCTTTGCCACAGAGTAATCTATCCCTGCAAGAAACCGTGCAACCATAGTACGCTCCTAATTGGACTTGCGGTCTCACATGAGGGTTGCAGAGTATTCAACTTCTCATATATTGACTTAACTGCAGAAAAATATTGAGTTAAGTCATGTTCCCTGTTCTATGTGGTTAGATAGATTTGGTCCTTCTATAGGCAATGTAAAAAGTTCTTTCAGAGTAAGGAAATATGCATGAATTGTGTTGACGTGTTTTAATGTACGGGTCTGGGTCTGGACCCGGTCCAGTGTGTGCTCCTGTTTAAGCCTGTTGAGGCTCTACTTATATCTTTGTAACCCTAATTTTTGGGTATGAATGAAAGTTTATTAGAGAGAGTGTCTGGTTGCTAGTGGGCACCAGTCCTCCTCACCCGTGGTTTTTTCCCTCTAGTTGAGGGGTTTTCCACGTTACATCTGTGTTCGTTACTCATTCTCTCGCTTTTACTATTTCTACATGGTATCAGAGCCAGTGACTAGTTTGTGAAATTTTTGCCGGCCGTGAAGTTCCGGCCCTGACCTTTCCATCGCTCGCTGCCCTTGTTCCGCCGCTGTCACCGATTCCGGCTGCTCTTGCTGCTGGTTTCTTGCTGCAGCCTGACATCGTTGCCCAGCTCACGCCCAACATGCTCCATCGCCAGTGCAGCCCAGCTCCGCCTTCTCTGCCGTCGCCCTATGTCCCCGCCCCGTCGCTCAGCATCTGTCAGCACCTAGCATCGTCCATCACTCAGCGGTCACCGTCGCCCGCCATTTTGTGCTTCGTTGTTGTTGCCCGAGGCCTCCCTTGCTGTTTGTCGTCGTCTGGTGTGTGCCGGTCGCCACTGTTCTCTTCCTGCCCGTGAAGCCCATGGAGATCTGTCGCCTGACTTCGCTACTCCCTTCTGCAGGCACCGCCCAGCATTGCCTCCATCGTCTGACGCTTTGCTGTCGGCATCGCCCAGAACTGATCTGTCTGCTCCCTACGTCACCACCCAGCATCGTCCCGTCTGCTTTACCGGTTGCCGTTTGTTATTCCTTCTTTGTGCTTGTTTCTTGGTTAGGCCTTTTGCTTTGGTGAACCCGACATGGTGGCGGTTTCTCGTATGGGGGAGTGGATTATTGACAGTGGTGCTACCCACCACATGACTGGCGATCCTAAGGTCTTTCATGGGTATAAGCTTTCGTCAGGAAAGGAACGGGTGTCTCTTACCAATGGTTCCTCTATTTCTGTGGCTGGAAAAGGGAGTCTCTCACTTTTGAACAAGTTCTTAGTCCACAATGCTCTACACGTTCCTCATCTTCCCTTGAACCTCCTATCGATTAGCAAGATTACAAAAGAGTTGAATTGAGAACTTATTTTTTCTATTGATCGTTGTGTTTTGCAGGACTTGGTGACAAGGAAGAAGAATGGGATTGGTTTGTTTTATGAAGGGCTATATCGTTTACCTATGCGTGCCGCTACTGCCCTCATGACAGCCGCCAGAAAAACAACGAAAAGTAGAGAGGACTCCCTTCAATCGATTCTGTGTTGGCATGAGCACCTTGGACACCTTCCTTTTAGAATTCTGAGACAGTTATTTCCTGATCTGTGTTCCAGGTTAGATATGACTATGGTGTCTTGTGATGTCTGTCACCTGGCCAAACATGTTAGGGCTTCATACCCTGTGTCTATCCATCGTTCTAACGAGGTGTTTGCCATGATTCATTCTGATGTGTGGGGGCCTTCGAGAATTCCTTCTTGTTATGGTTTTCAGTATTTTATCACATTTATAGATGATTGTTCTCGGAACACCATTGTTTACTTGCTAAAAGACCGTAGAGAAGTTCCTACTGCCATAGAAACTTTCATTACTTATGTGGAAACTCAATATGGAGCATCTGTTAAGACCTTTCGGTCTGACAATGCTCGTGAATATATGTGTCAGTCTGTTGATAGCTTCTTTCGAAAAAAGGGAATTGTTCATGAGACTTCATGTAGTTATACTCCTCCTCAAAATGGAGTTGCTGAACGAAAGAAACGTCAATTATTGAATATGGCTCGGGCTCTTCTTTTTCAACGTCATGTTCCAAAAAAGTATTGGGGGGATGTTGTGTTGACCAGTGCGTATCTTATCAACCGTATGCCTAGTCGTGTGTTGAATGGGCAGACGTCTCATTCTATGTTTACCGGGGAGTCGTGAACCTTTATCTCTTCCACCTAGAGTTTTTGGTTGTGTCTGCTTTATTCACAGATAAATCAACTTCCCAACCAGACGTTGATATCTTCCCTTGTCTTCTTCACAGAGAGGCTCTCCATCTCTAAGACTCAACTTGTGCCCAGTGTCAAATGGGGTAGGAGCAGGTCTACATCCCAATTTACCAGTTTCTTCCAGCAGATCCAATGTGTATTTCCTTTGGTTTAGTACAAGACCAGTACTAGACCTAGCAA
>JAANDH010001287.1:68604-90384 GCA_011799765.1 Nymphaea thermarum | reverse complement strand
CCAAAAGACTAAAATCACCCTCTAAAAGAAGTTTCCTTTGTCAAAAGGAGGGGCAAATGGGTCTTGCCTACCAAAAGACTAAAATTACCCTCTAAAAGGAGGTTTTTTGGTCAAAAGGAAGGGCAAATTAGTCTTAAATGATCGATTTGGATCTGAACTTGGGTTTTGGATCTGAAAGTAGTATTTTGGATTTAATTTGGATCTAAAAGTTGTATTTTGGATTTAATTTGGATCTAAGAGTTGTATTTTGGATTTGAATCTTGTGCCTAAATTTGAATTTCGCACTTGGATAAAACATCATAGTCTTTTGAAAAAAATTTGGGGTGATTACACACTGACAACTTTTCCGGCTTCGTATGGTCTTAGTGTGGATGGAAAATGGAGAAAGATAATAGGCACTCAAAACGCACGAAGCGTTTAAGGGTATGTTTGGATAGAGGGAAACAGGTGGAAAGGAAAGGAAAATATAAATATAGGGTTGTTTTCAAATGGAGGGAAAGGAAAGTTTTGTTGAAGCAACGGGCCTTTTGCCTCCCTAGTATGTGCCTACGTAGGTTCCTGGTATCTTAGCATTTTTTTTTATTGGTAATCTCACCCGACTGATATGTTATGGTTTTGTTAAGGTTGAACAACAAAGTTTGCCCACCGCTCAAATGAAAGAGGGAGCCGGTTATATGCTTTGGCTAGTTTTAGTATGTTTAATGACCAAAATACTCCTAGTTAACAGAAAAATAAAACTTTGTGCGTTAGTATGCTTAATGACCAAAATACTCCTAATTAACAGAAAAATAAAACTTTGTGCGTTAGTATGCTTAATGACCAAAATACTCCTAGTTAACAGAAAAATAAAACTTTTGTAGAGTCAAGAAAACCAAAAGGATTAAAAGATTAAAAATGACATTTCTTTTTAAATAGACAACCCCAACTCCCACCCTTTCGTGTTTTTGGCGTTTATGTCATGTGTGCACCGAGCGGCGCACGCAACTCACTCTCCACGAAAAAAGGTCACTCTTCATGAAAGAAGGTGATGATTAACAAGATGTCCCAAGAGTTCATTGTTAGTTAATGACAATTTGCAAGGAATGCTAGGAAAAGATATCGTTATGAGGAATCCCATAGAAGACGTTAAGATGCAACTTGAAATAATAGTAATGGCCACTGAGGCCGTGACTGCTTGAAAACCAGCTTGTGTGAGAAGCAAAATGACAGCCACTAAGGGAAGCGCAGTCCAGTGACGACCAATACCGAACGGATTGTGGAGAGTAAAAAACTGATGGAAACTAAGGCACATAACAAGTGCAGTATGGTCATAAAGTCGAACAATCTGGCTGTTGCTAGCTGACTGTGTCGGGCCCGGCCAAGCCAGTAAAAGGTTATGCTGCTTGGCCAGCTTAGGCATAGCTTGGAAGGCATGTGGGATTCAATCGGACGCCGAGTCAAGCAAAAGCAATGCACGTGGAATGTGCAGCCCTGTGGTGAGACGACAAGGCGTGTAAATGCATCAAGGTCAACGGTTCCTTTGGAAGCGCAAGTCCGTCATTGGGGAATCAGATGGGTTTCCCACACGTAGCGTTTGGATGCGCAAGGGGGTGCGCGTGGATTAGGGGCAATTCTCCCAGTGGATGCATATGCTGCATCTACAACCGCGTAGAGTCACGCGGGGGCGAGTAAGTGAATACTCGTCGTCGAGTAGGGCGATGGTCGGCCGTCTTGCTTAATGACATATAGTCGTCAACTGGCTTCGGCTGGGGACTTCCTCTGAAGGGAAGTCTACCCCCACCAAGATTTTGTATGGATGTAGATAGGCGCTTGGCGGAATGACGATGTTCTGACAAGGCCTCATGGCTACAGCTTGCCGATGGTCTACTATGGGATAAACCTGGGTGATGGTTTGCCGAGTGCGTAGCACTCCTAGTCTAGTCCACAACCCCAAAAGATTGACGAATGTTTCCGCTACAACTAAGAAAGAGTTAGGCTGGCCGAAGGCTTTGGGGATGCCTTCGGCGCCGCGCGGGCCAGAGACGGCTTGAAAAAGTCGGCCCGTGACACTGGCAATCATCAGTAAAAGAATGGCCACCGATAATGCATAAGATGCATGTTTTCTTAACATTGTTCTAACGTAAGCTTTGACATTTTTTAAAATTTTAAATTCCCATGAATGTGTTCCAATGGATCTCCATGAACTTTGTTACAAATTTAAGCAAAAATAGAGGTAAAACAGGTGAGTTAGGATAGAAACGGTGAAAACAAAATCCCACCATTTAAAAAAAAAAATCTCTTCAATTCTACCCCAAATTCTATCCTCAACTTGGGATCCATGTCCCAGCAACCCAAAATCATGATTTTTATTTTAGAATCTAAATAAGTTAGTCTTGGTAATACCTAGGGTTTTATGGGGTATTTCTCACCATTGTTGTAATATTTGACCTAGTGTTTAGATTTTTTTCTATAAATAGAGGCTTGGGAGCTTTGACTCTTGCATCCCAACCTTGAGGGGAAGCCTCAACCAATAGATCCTGAAAGCCTTTGGAGCGATTTATTTTCCCTTCTTAAAGAAGAAGGCCCCCTCGTCTCATATCCTTTTCTCTTGGCCCAAGACCGTAGCCTCTTCGACTGGTGCAAAGAGGATACTTCAATGAGTTCCACGGAATGGTGTTGTTGTATATTAAGTTGGAGAGCATTCATTTTCTTGAGCCAACCGCAAGATAACTCAGTTTTCTTTTCTTTAGTTTCTATGAATTTCATTGTCATTGCATGGTGTGCATTGCATCATGGTTAGGTTTTGGTTTTTGATTGAGCTTGATTTATGTATTAATTGACCTTCATTATCCCTGGATTCAAATTTAAATATATTTTGAATGTTCAAATTTCTACTTATGATATACAACATTTTTTCAAAATATAAAAGCATGAAAATTTTGGCTTTTCCTAATATAATTAAAAGGATGGTGGAGTATCTAGGATATGCAAAAATGTGAGGCACAAGATTGTGATCATGTTTTGGCACTCAATTAGATGCCCACCTATAAGGAAAAGCAGGCTTCTCTTGGGCATTGTCCCAACTATAGATGGAAATTAAATGTAAACTGTGCATTTTATGGGCATTGGCATAGTCCTCTTAATTTAATTGCACCATACAATTATATTTCATAAAGCAAAGATTTTTTGTATGGACACAATCTGCAAGGTCTGAAACATGTACTTGTGTGTGGCCAACCGATGTGGGGGCTATTGACTCAAAACTCGTTACAAGGGTTTAGTAGAAAGCTCGATAAACATGACATTACACATGACAAAGTTGCATGAACATCAAACGATGGAGCCTTGTAGTAGTTGTGGGATGGTGAGGTATTTTCCCTACGATCGAAGGTCATCCTAACAAATGAAAAAAGCAAGAACAAGAATGAAAAAAGCAAAAAACAACCAAATTCAAAAAAAAAAAATCAAAACAAGCAAAAAATGTCTGCCTCAAAAAGCAAGGCTACCCAAATCAAAGTTTCTCTGATAAAAAAATTTGAGGTTGGTGCGATTACAAATGGAGTTAGGATAGTGACAAATCTTATATCAAGAAACCCTATGACATAAAGAGCAATTCATCTTGACTTTATCATTTCGAAATGAAAGAACAATTGTTTTAGAATTTCAAGACATTGGCTAAAAGGCTTGGTCTTAAAGTGAATGAAATCATACAAATCTTGACAAGATGCAAGAAATACAAACAAAAGATTTTTTTTATCAAATTTCACAAGCATTTCACAAGAATTTCACAGGCATTCCATTAGCATCTCACAAACATCACCCCAGCATTTATACTAGGGCATTTTTTTTTACATTTTAAAAGAATTTTCTTTTATAAAGTCTGATTTCAAGATCCATTCCAGGATTGGTGTTCTATCTTTGCCAAAAGCAATGACATTCCTGCTTAGTAGTAAAGAGGGGCATTTGTGAACATCCAAAATTTTTACGAGTCCAAATGACCATTTTATCCATCACCAGTAGATTTCTAAATTGGGTTTTAAAACCCAAATTTCAAGAACAAATGTCATCACTAAGCCAAAAAAAGTACATTTTACATCAGCATTAAGTGCCTAGACCTTGTTCACATATGTTACTATTGCTCTAAACATGACCATTTTGCCTTTACATCTTATCTCCCTAACCCGAAAAGTAGGGATTTTCACCAAATCTCAGACAACCGCCTACATTTATCCAGTTAGGTCATTCCTCAGCTTTACAAAACCTCATGAGTCATTAGAGTTATCTCAAAGTCCGTTCACTCTAGCTAGGTCAACTCAATAAGACCATGTACTTGTCAATTTTGGAACACCATGACCATGTCAAGTTGAACCGAGTTAAACATGAGCTCTCCACAGTGTATACAGAGTATTTCATCAGTTCCTCCCAGTTTTGAGATCTAGATTTGAGTTCGAGAGCTTTGTCCTAAAACTAGAGTGACACTCTCTTAGCAATTGTAGCATGTCCGAGCTAAAGTTCTCACAATCTAGATCATGTCAGGTCGTGCTAAGCTAGAATCATATTCTTCAACATCCAATCTAAGTATTTCAGACTTTGATTTCAATTCAATCATCGAGGTTTGAGCTCAATTTACATTTCACAAATTCACTGAGGTTTGTCTAGTTCTAGACACTTAGTTTCAGTATAGCTAAATTTTTCGAGCTGAATTCTGATCAATCCATGTGTCAATTTCTTGATTTCTTCACATGGTTGTGATCAACAACTCTTCAAGAGAGTATTTCTAACTCCGATTGAATGAACGTAGCTCAAATCAAAAGTTTCCATTTTGACCTTGCCCAGATTTTAAGAAAGCATTACTTTGATATCTATAAAATTTGTTTCTTTGTATTTCAAAGGGGCAAATGAAGTCATTTTCAAACAAATTTTGCAAGATGCTTTCTTTTTACCCTATGCACGTCCGAGTGTGGTCAATTCACCCACACGACCCATCAATTTTGATTGATCTATCTTCATAGATCCAGTTCCATTATTTCAAATCTCATATTTCAATATCGGATCATGATCCAGATTTTTGTATCATATCCATATCCATCTTCTGGAATCTTCTTCACATCAAGACCTGGATCTAGGTCCTAGTGTCAAACCTAGATCCATGATCCACATTGAGCATAATGCACATTATATTCAAATAATACATCATGAATCGGGCAAAATTCTTTATTGAGCAAGTCGGTGTAGACATAAACTGAATTGGTCTATGTATGTCTCTGATATGCTTGTTTCAAACTATGCTTTCAATAGGTGTTTTCTTTGCTCTATATTCATGCATTGTTCATTCTCCATGCCTGATGTCAATCCAAAGTCTTTATCAAAAATCAATCAGCACTTTTTTGTGCATGCAAGGCTTTCCATAGAATCAAATTCAGATCATGGACAAGAACATAGTGAACATTTTTTTCATTGAAAAAACATTTTAGAATAAAATTTTGTGCTGCTGACAAAAGAGAGAGAGAGAGAGAGAGAGAGAGAGAGAGAGAGAGAGAGAGAGAGAGAGAGAGAGAGAGAGAGAGAGAGAGAGAGTGGACTAGAGTTAGTCCTATGTCGATCTCCTCAAATGAGATTTACCTCTCCTTCTCCTATAAAAGGGGGTCATGCCCCCTCTCTCTCCACACCTTAGAGCTGCTTAAAGATTCATAACTTTGGCTAAAATTCCTATGAGGTACTCACAAAGCTTGGCTCAAATTAAATTACTTTCTGTGAGTCTTTGGTCTAGGTTTTGGTTAGGGCTGCATTAACACTCAACCAGGCTTGGTGCAGAGATCATGAGAGTAGGCTGAGTTAGGTCTCAAGGTTCTTTCCTGCTTCCTTCTTTTATTATTTGTAATTTAGTGCTTTTCTTGATTTTCTATTCTTTCCTGCATGTATTAGTTTTTATTTTTGCTTTTAGCATGGTTAGTTTAGTTTATTTTTTGCTTAGTTCCTAGGTTTTATTTATTTGCATTAGAAATGTTGTCGTTTAGTTTATTTATTTTCTTAGGATATATTTAAATTACTATCCCTAGGCTAAGGCACAGGGGTCAGGTATGCCCCTTTCATCCCTTTCTCCTGCTTTAACTCCATGCTTTTGTTTAATTAGTTCTCTTAATTCATGATACCTCTATTGGAGATGCATTGCACAAATATTTTCAATCTGCACTCAACACACCTCTCACCACTTGCACCATTGTCTGAAACTAGATTAGGTTAGCCTAGTAGCATGCCCTATGGCATTAGCCCTAGTATGTGAACACATAGACTTAGCCTAGTCTGCACATAGGATCATTTTGAGAATCATAGCTATTTCTCAAATGGTTTCAAAATCATCTTTTTCAATTGATTTCAAAAATCATAGATCATGCAGGAATGGAGTCTAAACCTAGTATAGTCTTCTAAGACCTAGTCTAGGCCAGTCTTGGAGCACATGACCTACAACCCAAACCGGTTTTGACTAGCTGATTCTACATTAGACTGTGATCATAAAATAATATCTTTAAGGTATGTCCTTTCGAAATCTCTACGTTCATCCTAGCTAGGTTCAGACTAGTCAAACCATCAAACTTAACCCCTTTGACTAGCCTAGCCTTTAACCATTTAAATCCTAGACCATGATTCAAAAGAATATCGGGTTTCATTATAAAACTTAGACCGTCCTCAATCATGCTATTAAAACCATAAGATCTAGATCTCAAGAATTGGATTTTTTATCTCAGTTTTGCATGAACCTTGGATTTCAAAATAAAATATTAGATGTTAGATTATGATTCTCGAATTATAGGTTTTGAAACATTAGATTCTAAACCCTAGCTCGATTCTCATAAGGTTGGATCAAGAATCAAAGATTTGAAATCATGATTCCGGTCTAGCTCACTTGAATTTAGAAGATCAAATCATACACATACGATCATAATTTGTTGTATTATTATAAAATTTTACATATTTGAATCAAATTTTTGCCTAATAGGTCCACATCTCTCACTTGAGTCTTGCTAGTGACCAAACTCCAAGTCTACATGATCCAATTTTGCATGCATCAGTTTAAATTTAATAGTTCGATTTGCATAGGTCTATGATGATTTGTACATGAACAAACATCAATTTGAATCTCACTTTTTCCATAAGTTCTTCTTTAAAATATACTTATATTTTAAAACTTGCAATATTTCAAAATTAGGGCACATTTGCTTCTTTGATTTTGGATGTCATTTAGACTTAGGAATTTGAACTTTTTGGTCTAGTTCTTGATCTGATTACCCCAGTAAAAACACCAAGAACAGTCAGACGTCGTACCGACAAGTCAAGTTCCATATCTCGGAATCCAATGCAAGGAAACAAAGGAGAGTGCATGTAATTTATCTCATTTATGTGGTCTATGTGTAGGATGAAATTTTTACATGTAAACACTAAACCATCCACTTTTTTTTATTCATGTCTTAGCAAAAGTGAATTGATGACCCATAATGCAATGCTAAATCAACGAACAGAACACTTGATGCAAGAGTAGGTACACAACCTAAAAAAACATGTCAATTGGAAGAGCTAGTAAAGGTGCAAAATATAGCCGATAAGATACACCCATTGGGGAGCAACTAAAGATGTAAGACACTCAAGTGGATAAGTACATGCATTGAAGGTCGAATGAACTTGCTGATGGAAATTATTAAAAAGAATCAATCATCTAGAAATTAATTAGTAAAAATTCAGTATAATATATTAGTGTTTTCAAGCATGTGATTGTTTGAAAACTACATGCATTTTAGTAGTGATGTAACTTTCTCTTCTTTCTTTTAAGGGTTTCAAAGAAGTGCGGTTTTGTTAAATCTAATCATGCATCTTGTATGATGATTTTTTATTGTTTGAAAATTTTGTAGATCTTTGATTGAAAGCTTAAAATTGTAATTGTTAATAATTTTTAGAGTTCATCTCTCTCTCCCCCCCTCCCCCATGTACTTGTATATGTTTGCGTATGTAATATGTTGTTGGTGATTGTTTAGTTTGTTTTAGAATTTGTTTGATTATAGGTTACAATTGGCAAGGAATTTCAATTTTCTTTGTAGACAACTAAAAGAGAATTCTCAAAAAGGTATTGCTTTCATATGCTTCCTTCACATGAACTAGGATTTTCTACTTTTCCTTTTTTTGTTGTTTTTTGAGCATTAACGATTTATACAAATCTGCTTGAACCTAAAATGGTATGTTTACATAAACTTCATAGAAAGAGAGATATGATAGCCTTAGGTGGACTAAGCCATCAGATTAATGAGTATTTTTGCCGCATACTTGAAGAAGCACATCCCTTGCATGTGCTTGCCATGAAGGATGCATAGAAAGTAGAACCATTGTCCATGTTAGTAGTAGTGAAATTGTCTCTTGTCCTGCAAAGTAGAAAACTCTCTTTCTCCTATGACTTCATCTCTTATCATTTCATTGCCTCCATGTTCATCATGGGTTTCATTTGATTCTAATAGTAAACCCAATAGGCCATCATTTTTAACTATTCCTAATTTTATATCGTTTTCTCTTTTCCTAATTATGCTATTAACCATGTAAACGATCTTGTTATCCATCTCCTTTCTTCTAAGATTCTTCTTTGTAGGCAAGAATTTGTATCATAGCTACATATACACTTAATTTAGGAAATTTACTTAGTAAGTTGGTGCAAAGTAAATATAATACATTGTACCATGCAATCTTAAAATGCAATCTATGTTGGGCATGTTAATTAGGTGTAAATGTGGCCCTTCCTCTTGCAAGTGGTGTGAAAGTCAAAGATGATATAGATGAGTCTTCCCCTGATACTGCCACGCTTGTGGAGATTGGCATTTCAAAGGTATTTGTGGCTGTGGCATTTCTTTTGTGCTTTCTATTAGTGGAACTTACTCAAAATCAACTTTTTGTTTCCAATGTAATTCCTTTTGCATGTACAACCTTATTTGGATAAATAACGGTTTCGTTTTGTAGGCTAAAGATGCAAAACTAATTATATTTAACAAAAAGTAAAGGAAACATTATTGTCAAACCAAGGGACATCATCATGTAAAAAAATCAAGTAAAAACATTCCTTAACTATTTGTTGGTTTATCTAGTATTTATTTCACATGGCTTACTGTTGAAATTGACAAGAGCATTACAGAAATTCAAGGAATAGAAAAACCACAAGGTACAACAATGACTTCTTAGAAATAAAGTAATCTTTTTCCCCATGAAGCATTATGTGCTAGAGATGTTTAATGGAATTTTTATGAATATGTTCATGCCTTATAATACTGAAGTGAAATTGATTTGCAAGCTACCATTGGGAGTGCTCTTAAGTCCCCAATGATAAATGATGCATTTGTTTATATGGTTTTTCCCACATATGGTTAAAAATTTCAATGAACTTTTTAGCGATGTTTGAACACTATTAGTTTTGGAATACTTCTGTTTGTGTATTTGAAGTTCATTTGCTTGAAGGTGAATTTGGCATTTTGTCACCACTTATTGAGTGAATCCTTTTTTAGTATCTTTCACCTAAATGTAACGGGATTCTTATGTTTCTATACTTATATTTATAATCATTTAAAATCTTAGTTAACTTTTTTTTGTAACCTAAAGTTCAATGATGTTGAATAGCACATTGTTTGTTTGAAAGGAGAATTAAATGACCATAATCATCCTATCATATTTGGAGTTTTTCTCCACCAGTTTTTCTACCTTTGGATTTTCCTTTTTTAAAGCATTGACCCAGAGAACTTGATGTCCTTCTCCAAGAAAAATAACTATGGGTAATTGTTCTATTTTTATCATTTCGCTTATAAGCCTCCTCATTTCAATCGAAATTATGAGGATAACAACAATAGTAACAAAACAATTATATGCTTTCATTGCAGAGAAGAAGGATATACTAAACCTGGGTGTCCTAAATTAAGAAAATTTTATAAGAAGACAAGTGTGGCTGAGACGATGTATGAAGAAAGTAATCGCTTCAAACTAAACAAGCTTGTAAGTGCTCTCCAACCAAAGCTCATTGATGTTCTTCAACCACTTTTCAAAGGAGGGGCTTCTCCAATTTTCGAAACAACGGTGACATCTACATCATCAAGTAAGTCATCTTGGGTACTTGATTTCAGAGCTTCATTTCATATGACACTTGTAGTTCATTACTTACCCAATGCACTAAGGGAGAATCATGCCCTTTTGTTAAAACTACTGATGGAACTCATCTTGAAATCAAATGAATTGGGAATATTGATCAAAATTTTAATTAAAAAATTTTCAAAGTACCAAAAGTTAGATTTATTCTCAAACATAACATAAATCTTTTGTCGGTTTCTCAAAGAACCAATCATGGATGTGATATTGTCTTCTCACAAAATAAATTTTTGATACAAGACTATCTTTCCAACAAGACGATTGGAGAAGGTTCTAGGAAAAATGATCTCTACTATATTAATTATTTGGATCTTTCCAACCCTACTTGCAATGTTGTCAAGAAAAGTGATATTCAAATTTGACATCAAAGACTTGGACATTCAAGTTTAGAAAAAATGTCTTGTATCCCTTTTTTAGAGGAGAAATGTAAAGAAATGATTTTTAATGATGATTGTATTAAAGTCAAAATTAAGGCTTTACCTTTTGACAATAGAAATTTTGTTGCAAAGGCACCCTTTAAATTAGTGCATTCTGATGTATGGAGACTCACTCCTATTATGTCTAAAGGTGTTTTGCTATATTATGTTATCTTTGTGAATGATTACTCTCGATATGCTTCAGTTTAATTTCTTAAATGCAAATCAAAAGCTTTTATGAATTTCAAAAACTGTTACAACATGATTAAAACACAATTTGATGCTGATCTAAAACTTTTTAGAAGTAATTTTGAGGGAGAATTCATTTCCAATGAATTTGAAGAAGTTCTAGAAGAAAAGTGTATTATACATCAAAAGTCTTGTCCCAAACCTCCAAACAAAATGGAGTTGCCGAAAGAAAACGTAAACACATTTTTGAAACAACAAGAGCTCTTTTTATATCAAAAAATTTTCCAAAAAAAAAGGGTCGAAGCCATTCTAACATTTATTTATTTAATCAATAGAATACCCTTTAAAGTTTTAGATCAAGTTCTCATATGAGCACCGGGTCTTGAGATATCAAAAATACTTTCATTATTCTCTCTAGAGAAGTTAAGTCTATTCTCTTCTGTTTGAAGCTCCGCTATAGTCTCATTTATGGATGACACTTTATGTCTATGAAGTAAGAAAGTTTTGACTCTATCATATTCCGGTCTAAGACCAATGATAAATTTATAAGATTTTTCCCTTTGAATTTTTTTTTCTCTTAGTACTATGTCTTTTGGATCAAACCATTTAGGTTCAAATAAGGCTAGTTCATCCCATAATTGTTCTATTTTCCCAACATACTCCTTAATATATTTGTCTCCTGTTGGAGACTTGCAATATTCATTTGAAGGTTGGACATGTAGGCCACATTCTTCATAGTATAATTTTTCTTGAGGAATTCCTAAGCTTCATGAGCAAAATTATGTTTTACTATTTGTCTCATAGTTGTAGTACCAATACAAGCAAGAATCTATGTAATGATTTTATGGTGTCCTATCTTCCATTTTTTCTCATATTAATTCACAACCTTATCCTTTTCGATTCCATCTAGTTCATTGGCTTTTCCATCTATGGTTTTGGTTAACTAATTGTGACTCATTTTAGACCTATCAACAAGTCCCCATAAACTTTTACTTCTAATGAAATGTTCCATATTTCTGCCCATTGAACATAATTGGACGAAGTAAGTTTATGGAGAGGAATAGAAGTAGTTCTCTCATCCATGATGTGTACTTTGTATAGATATAGTTGAGTTGTTGAGGTAGCACTAGAATGAAAAACAACCACAAAAACAGTAACAAGAAAGCCTTGGGCATCTCCAAAACAGTCCATGAAGTCAGCCACAAATATAGTAAGATAGAAGCTTGTGACAACGCTAAAACAACCACAAGGACAACACCAAAGTAATCACCAAAGTCGATGAGATATCTACGAAAAACAACCACCAAAAAATCAACAAGAATACAACTCCTCTTGTGCAAAACCGCAACAAGTAATTTTGTCAAACAATTGGTGTGCTTCACAGATATGAATATGTAGCAAGAACTAATTTTTCAAGATCTTGAAAAACAATAAATGAAGAGCCAAACCACAACTCTGATACCATGTAAACCAGGCCCAAACTTGATGGGAGAAACAATTCAAGAGTTACACTCTTGAAGATACAAACTACTCTAAGGAATCACACAAGGAAAAACTTTAAACTAAATTAAAGGTGAAAAGAACTAGTGATTATCCAGGAAAAACTAGCCAATAGTCATGTGCCTATAAAACCCGAAAAATTTAAACACTGACAGTTTTGCAAGAACTCAGAGAACTCAAGAAACTATATTGAAATGCTACAGGAGTGGAAAACCTGAACACATCAAGAAGAACTGTAGGACAAAATTTCTGAATAGGAATGACAAAAATGGTCAAGACAACAACTACAAGAGGAGAAATCAAGGAGGCTCCAACGGAGAAGCCATTTACGTTGTGTTAGAGTGCTTGTCCACAGATGGAAATCTGACTGGTTGGTGAGTTGATCCGGGGGCTACTTGTCACATTGCAAAAATGAAAGAAGACATGATTCATATGGAAGACTTGAGTTTGGAAATGAAAAAAGTCTATATGGGTAGTAATTCATACTATGATATTATGAGAGTCAGGTCACATCGACTAAATGTTGGGGGCACTAATGTCATTCTTATTGAAGTATTGTATGTCCCTTTCGTGAGGAGGAACCCAGTGTTTGTCCTTACTCTAACTGGGAAAGGTTTTGAAGTCCCTTTTATTTCAGGGAAAGTCATGGTGGAAAAATATGAGAGGACCATGTTTGATGGAAAATATGTCAAAGAACATTGTATGTTTAAACTCAATGAAATGAATAAAGCTTACAGTTTTGTTTATATTGACGGTGCAATGAGTGTGAGTACAAACTTATGACATGAAAGATTAAGCCATGTAAGCATCAACAAGATGAAAATTCTAGTGCAACAAGGTATAATACCCAATATAAATATAAATGATTTTGCAAAATGAGAGTCATGTTTATATAGAAAGATGACAAGGAAACTATTTTCGTTTGAAGTAATTCAGGCCACTGATCTATTGAAAATAATCCATACAGATACTTGTGGATCTTTCAGAATCCAAACACATAGTGGCAAGTTATACTTCATAACATTTATTGACGACTTTTCAAAATTTGGTTATATTTACCTTATTAAATATAAATCAGAGGCACTTGAAAAACTCAAGGAATATAAATCTGAGAAAGACAGCTTGAGAATATATCAAAGTTGTAAGGTTTGGTCGAGGAGGTGAACATATATCAAATGAATTCCTCGAATACTGTAAAAACCTTGGATTAATAGGCAAAGAAAAATGCCTACAACACCGTAACAAAATGGTGTCGTTGAGAGGTGTAACAGAATCCTCTTGAACATGGTGAGATCCATGTTGGCAAATGCATAATTACTCAAAAGTATTTTGGGGTGAAGCTGTGTTAATAGCTATGTATACAATAAATCGAGTGTAAAGTAGTTCCAACCACTCCTTATAAGAGATGGACTAGTGTAAAACCAAATCTGAGACATCTCAAAAAATAGGGATCTATAGCACATGTAAATATTCTAGATCCAAAAATGGATAAACTAGATAACAAATAAGTAATATGTGTATTTCTTGGATATCCAAAATAATCCAAAGGCTACAGATTATATCATTCAATTATGAGGCATAAAGAAAGTAGAGACAGTTCTTAACAAAACTCAATAACAAAGACAATGAACCAACGAGAGATCATAACGAGCTACTGGATGATCTGGTTTATTCTAAAAATCAGTTTGACAATGAACCGACTGAAGAATAATTTGGTAATGAACCAACTGAGCATGAATCGTCTAAGGAATAGTTTGGTAATGAATCGACTGAAAAATAGTTTGGTAATGAACCAACTGATCCGAGTACCCGATCATCTCAGACTTTGTTAGATCATAGAAGTCCTAGAGCTCCTCCTTCATAGTTCACCAATTGCTATGTATATTTTGCATATATTGACAAAATGTCCGACAATCTGACATATAATGTAACTATAAACTCGCATAAATGGTCAAATTGGGTAAATGCTATGGATAAGAAAATTGAATCCATGGAAAATAATAAAGTCTGGTAACTAGTATATCTCTCTAATGATAGAAGGCCCATTGAGTGTAAATGGGTGCCGAAGAAAAAGTATAAAATAGACGGATCGGTCGAAAAATTTAAAGCTAGAATGGTGGCGAAAAGTTTTTTCCAAAAGAAATGAATTGATTATTTAAGTCTTCAAAAGAAGGCTTTTCTGACTTTGCTTTGGCCTTATCTGACTTCTCTGACCTTATTTGCTCTGACCTTATATGACCTGACCTTCAGAAACTGAAACCCGACCTGAATGAAATTCAACAATTCCATTTTCCTATTCACCAGTTGCTAAGTTTGCGTCTATGAGAATAATTTTGGCTATCGCAGCCTTCTATGACTTGGACGTTTGTTAGATGGATGTGAAAACTGCTTTTTTGAATGATGAATTAAAGGAAACCATATATATGACTTGTCAGATGGATGTGAAGACTGCTTTTCTGAATGATGAATTAAAAAAAAAACCCATATATATGACTCAACCACAAGGATATGTCACCAAAGAAAGTGAAGACAAAGTATACAACTTCAATAAATCATTTTACAATTTAAAACAATCACCAAGACAATGGTATTTTGCATTTCATAAGGCAATTACAAAACTTAGATACATAGCAAATCAGGTAAACCAGTGTGTATATATCTGGAAAAATAGGAGTCTCTTTTGTATTTTATCATTATATGTCGATGACATGTTATTGATCGGAAACGATAACGATATGATATCCAAAACAAAGACTTGGTTGAACAAAAACTTCGAAATGAAGGACATGAGAAAAACATTGTATATATTAGGAATAAAGATCACTCGAGAATCCTGAGTTTGAACGAATAACGATATATTGATTATATTCTAAAGAAATTTCGAATGAAATATTACAAACCTACTGAAACTTCATAACTAAAGGAGCTAATTTTAAGCAGAAATGATTGTCCTGATGAAGGACAACAAAAATTAAATGTTCCACATACACATGTCATTAGCAGTTTAGTGAATTTAATGATTTACACAAGATCAGACATAAGCTTTCTTATCGATCTTGTGAGTCATTACCAAAGTAATCCAGATTGGTCTCACTGGCAAGCAGTTAAAAGAATTTTTTGATATATTAAAAGAACTAAAGAACTGAAGAACTGAAATTGGCTATACCGATGCAGATTTTGCTAGTTGTAAAAACGACAGAAAGTCCACATCTAGATACGTTTTTCTTTCTAGAGGTGGTGCAATTGCTTGGTCCTCTAAGAAATAGGGATGTGTTGCTCAACACACACAAGAAGCAGAATATGTAGCATGTAACGTTGCAACTACCTTTACTATTTGGATAAATCGGTTCCTAAAAGATTTGAAATTAGATATTGATCATGAACCAGTTCAATTATACAGTGATAATCAAGCAGTGATATCACTTAAAAAAAATAGAGTTGTTAGCTTAAAGAGTAAACATATAATGGTGAAATACTATTATGTCTATGAAATGATTGAGAAAAATGAAATCTCAGTTGAATACATGCCTACCAATGACATGGTAATAGATCCCTTAATTAAGGGAATAACTGAAGACTTGTTTACAAGCATGAAGCCCATATGAGGCTAAAATACATTCAAAAAGTTGTGATGGAAAACCTTGTTACAAATCTTGAACAAAATTCAAGTTAAGATGGACAAAACAATTATTAAAAACCTAGGAACTAAAATAAAAAGAAACCCACACATAATGAAAGCAGACTGAGGGTCTCATGGCTAAGTGGGAGATTTCATCTCGTAACTACAAGAAAGTCCACTTGTAGTGACAAGGTCAAACTTAAAAAACTGATTTCCAAATAAAAGGATTTCATTAAACAAAATCAAAGTTTAATTTCTTACCATCTTTATGAGCTTGCAAAAAATCTCTCTAGTTATAACGGATGTTGGGATTCAAAAAATCTTGAAAGGTGAATGGAAAGGCCCTGAGGTGAACTATAAAGGCCCAATTGATCTCTATCTTAGGGCTAATAGTGAGATTATCCTAGCAGGTGCCTCCCAAAAGCAAACCCATGAATAATATGCTTTTCCTTTCATTTTTCTTCCTCTTCTTTCGTTCATTCAGTTGGTGTTGTTGCTGCCTCTCTCCACATAGGTTGGAGACGCCGCTGGTGAACTTGCTGCGAAGATACAGACGTGGTTCCGCTGCACCGACCATTCCATCAAGGAAGATGGCTGAGATGGATTGACAAACTAAAATGTGGTGGGAATAGTGGGGGATGAAGAAATAATTAAAGGGACATGAATTTTTAAAGTGGTTCAGCAAATAGGCCTACGTCCACTAGTCTATCATTTCTTGCTTGCCTTCCTTTGGTGGAGAGGCTCATTTAATATCTCCTCAATGTATTCCCCAGAGATCAAGGGTTCTCTGTACTGAAAAGTAGAAAGTTGTATGTACTGAAAAGTAGAGAGTTCTCTGTACTGAAAAATAGAGAGTTCTCTGTACAGAAAAGTAAAGGATTCTGACATGACTTTTCATCTTCCAACAGACATGACTTTTCATCTCTCAAGAGATATGACTTTTCATCTTCCAAGTAATTCACATTGAGAGCCTTCTTGTTGTTTCTGTTAACATTCCCCTGCATGCTCAATGCTCCAACAATGAGATTGAGCTTGTTCATTATTTGATAATGGTGTTGCTTACTAAGTGGCTTAGTTAAAATATCAGCAACCTGATCTTTGGAAGAGATGTATTGAATTTTCAAATCTCCTTTAGCCAATTTTTCTCAAACAAAATGAATGTCAATCTCTATGTGTTTGCTGCGACTATGATACACAAAATGAGCTACAAAATAGGCTGCGCCGATGTTGTCGCACCATAATATGAGAGGTTGTGATTGATCAACACAAAGTTCTTTTAATAAAAATTGTAACCACATGATTTTAGCAGTAGTATTGGCAATAGATCGATACTCAGCCTCAGTGCTAGAATGAGAGATAACTGACTGCTTTTTAGCACTCCATGAAACTAGATTGGATCCAATAAACACTGCATATGCGCCTGTAGAGCATCTATCATCAAGACATCCTGTCCAATCTGCATCACTATAAGCATTAATATTTAGAACTGAACTAGGTCTAATAACAAGACCATAATCAATAGTGTGTTTCAAATATCTTAGGATTCTCTTTACGGCATCCCAATGGGCATCAGTAGGATGATGCAAGTATTGACAAACCTTGTTGACAACATAAGAGATGGCTGGACGAGTCATAGTAGAGTATTGAAGAGCGCCAACAATGCTGCGATAAAAAGTTGGATCATAAAAATTTGATCCAGTTTGAGCAGATAAAGCAGGGGAGCATGCCATGGGAGTTGAAACTCCCTTAGCTCCAAGCATATTTGTTCTTTTGAGAAGCTCGAATATGTACTTCCTTTGAGACAATATTAGCTTATTGTCAATTCTTTTTGCTTATATGCCCAAAAAGAAATGAAGCTCACCCAGATCTTTAATGGCAAACTCACTTTTGAATTGACAAATAATTTTATGAATATATTCAGGTGAGCTTTCTGTTATGATCATGTCATCCACGTATACCAAAACATATAGAAGTATTTATCTTTTTCTCAAAATAAAAAGAGATGAATCTGTTTGAGCCCCTTTAAAATCAAGATTTTGGAGGAATAGACCAAGATGAGCAAACCATGCCCTAGGAGCCTGTTTTAAACCATATAAAGCATGTTCGACCTTGCATACATGATTTGAGAAAGAATGACTTTGAAATCCGGGTGGTTGAACTATATAAACTTCTTCTGAAATAGATCCATATAGGAATGCATTTTGAATATCCAGCTGATGTATTTTTCATTTGTGACTAATAGAAATAGTCAATACTGTCTAAATTGTAGTAGGCTTCACAACAGGGTTGAAGGTTTCAGTATAGTCAATACCTTCTTTTTGACTATTCCCCTTGGCGACGAGTCTAGCCTTGTATCTTTCCAATGATCCATCTGCCTTTCGCTTGATTTTCAACACCCATTTACATCCTACAATGTGTTTGGCTTCTTTCTTTGGAACAAGTTTCCAAGTATTGTTTCGAATAAGTGCATCATATTCTTCTTGCATGGCCTTCCTCCAATTTTCATTTTCATATGCTTCCTTGAAACTTAAGGGTTCTTCGTCTTCAAGAAGAGTGGAGACAAGAGCTCTTGGAAGAGAGTGTTTGCTAGAAAAATATGTATGAAACTCATTGTATTTAGAACTAGGTTTGAGGAGGTACTAGATGATGGTATCGTAGGGTTTGAGATCTGATATTCATGAGGGGAGGTTAAAATAATAGCTTGGTTTTGAGTTTCTAGATCTTGAGTTCTAGTTTCTTGAGTATCAATAAAAGGAATTTTTTTCTCATTAAATTGGACATGTCTCGAAATATAGATTTTACCGGTTTGTACACCCAAATAATAATATCCTTTATATTGATAAGCATAACCCAAGAAAACATATCTTTCAGAATGATAATCTAATTTATTTTTCTGATAAGCTCTTAAACAAGAAAAGTATTCACATCCAAAAATTTTGAGGAAGCCATAATCAGGTTTCTCTTTTAACAATTTTTCCAAAGGAGAAGCAAAATCAAGAATCTTGGTTGGCATTCGGTTAATCAAATATACAACAGTACAAAAAGCATAGGACCAAAAGTTCTTGAGAATATTACCTTCTGCCATTAGAGATAAACCTGTTAGTTGTTATACAAATACAGAGGAAAGTCGACGAGGTAAAACAAGTCCCCATACTCCTGTACTATAAGATACAGGTTAGGGTAATAGCTGTTCTATACTAACTTCGGGAACTTTAAGAGGAGGGGTTAGACTCACTTTTATAAAATAGAACACGGGTCACTCTAAAAGTCTTTCATGGAACTTTCGAAACTTTTGTACTGATACATCTGATTTTTTTCATCAAATAAATCCAAGTATATCTTGAAAAGGCATCAATAAAAATCACATAGTACTTAAAACCATTCACGCTCTCCACTGGGGCTGAACCCCATACATTGGAATAAATGAGTTCAAGCGGGCGTTTCACCTTATTTGAAATAGCATTAAATGGAAGTTTATGACTCTTATTTTTTTGACAAGCTTCACACAAATAATTCAAACAATCATCATAATAAGATAAATCACATTTGTTCAAAACCTTCTTAACAATGGAAAATGAAGGGTGACCAAGTCTTTTGTGTCACTGCCCAATAGTATATCTTTCTCCAAGTTGTGCTTCCTTTTTTCTGCTACTAAGGTCTATCTTATATATCCCATCATTGCTCGTTCCTTGGTGAAGAATTTTTCCCGTTGCCTGCTGCTTAACATAGCACATATTAGGATGAAACTCAAAATAGACTCCATTATCCTTAGAAAAACATTGTACAGATAACAAGTTTCTTGTTATTTTGGGCACATGAAGGAGATCATTTAAAACTAAATTTTGAGATGTCTTTGAGGAACCAATATGAAAAATTCTCAAACCTGATCTATCTCCGATTTTTACTGCATCTCCACCTTTGTATTTGGCATGAATGGACAAGTTAGTGATATCATTGATGATGTGATGAGTCGCACCGGAGTTAGGATACCAATTGTCATCTCCAATGTCTTGATTCAGAGTGCTAGAAGAAACTGCATGATATGCTTGAGGAGGCGTTGTCTCTTTTTCTTTAAGAAAGTTAGTATATGACCAACAAAACTTTGCAATATGACCAACTTTTCCACATATTTGGCACACAAGACGATCACCTTTGTATTGCTCACTTTTTCGGACTCCTCCTCTAGATTGGTAGTTGTTTCTACCACGACCTCTGTAGTTGGTTTGCTTATTGTAAACTTGTTTTGAAGCAATATTTGCAGCCAGCATAATAGATTCAAAAGTTTGAGAATTATCTTTTTTTAAGTTGGCTTCTTGTATGAGAAGAATCCCTTGAAGTTCATTCAAAGAGACAGGGTCCTTTCGAGTTTTCATACTGACTTTAAAAGCAAGATATTCACTTGGCAATCCTCTAAGAATCTGAAGAACAAGATCATCTTCATCAACAGGTTTGGATGCAATGGTTAATTGATGAGCAATAGCTTTTGCTTTGTTTATATAAACATCCATAGAACTAGACCCCTTTTTCAAATATTGAAACTGTGATTTTAACTGCATTATTCAAGCCCTAGGTGGAGTGGCATATGACTGCCTAAGAGCGCTCCAAACCTCTAGAGAGGTTTTTAAACCAATAATTTGGGTATGTATTGCTTCAAATAGAGAGGACTTAATACAACTCAAAAGTAGTTGATCATTTCTCAACCATTCAATATATTCTGAACTAATTTCAGTTGTTTCACTTATAAACATTGACAGAACAAGTTTGCTTCCATCAATATATCCCATAAGATCAAATGAGATCAAAATTGAAGTGAATTGAGATTCCCAAATAAGATAATTTTTAGCATTTAACTTGATGGTGAGGAAATGCTGTAAATTGCCTGGCTACTGAAGAAGAGAAGCAAGAAAATTCATACCCGTATCAGTTGACTCCCGTATTTGATGATGCTTCTTGAATTGCCATGATAATGAAACGCGACAACACAAGATGTAATCCTTAGGATCTATCAGCAATACTAACAAAGACCAGTGGCTCTGATAGCATGTAAAACATCAAAATGAAGAAATAATTAAAGGGATCACTAATCTATCATTTCTTGCTTGCCTTCCTTTGGTGGAGAGGCTCATTTATATAGAGGAGTTACATAAGGGGTCTTTAGTTCCCAAGAGACATGACTTTTCATCTTTCAACATACATGACTTTTCATCCCTCAAGAGACATGACTTTTTATCTCTCAAGAGACATGTCTTTTCATTTCCTAAGAAACATGACTTTTCATCTTCCAACAGACATGACTTTTCATCTCTCAAGAGATATGACTTTTCATCTCCCAAGTAATTCACATTGAGAGCTGATACAGGCCAACCTTCAACTTGGCCTAGAGCGGCCACGGATGTGGCCGAGAGCAGCCATAGAGGGCGGAAAAGGGCCGCCCATCACTCGGTCAGGGCTGAGCCCAGCTCCATTAACCCAGGCGCGGGTCAAGGGGATGAAGAAGAAGGTGTGTCGCAGCTCGGTTCAGTCGAAATTGACATGCTTGGAGTTGGGGCAGTGGGAGGTGCGGGAGGAAATGCAACGGCTCTGAGCGAGGCTTTGAAAATCCAAGAGATTGGGTCAAGTCCGGTCTTGTTTAAGTCAACCCAGGGAGTGTTCGAACCAGGTCTCTTAGGACCAACCTAGGGTGTCCCTAGGTGAAGCTCGGTCCAAATCAACGCCTAATGCATAATTGGGCAAGAGGAGGATCGATTTTAGGACGTAGGATTTAATTCTTGCGCATTTTGCTTTTGCACTTTGAATTTTGCGCCAATTGCTTTTGTTTAGATCTGATATTCAGATCTGGATCAAGTGTCGGATCCAATTTTAATCCAGAACTATAAATATTTAGAATTCCTTTGTTTTCGTATGCATGAATGA
>JAANDH010001287.1:0-66941 GCA_011799765.1 Nymphaea thermarum | reverse complement strand
GTGACTTATTGATTTGTTAAGTTCTGGATTTCGCATTTGGTTTTGGGGTAATTGTTTTAAGTATCTAGTTTAATTCGCTTCCGCAATGGTTTTTAAGTCGGGGTTGTTTGTCCGACTTGGGTAGTTAGATTGTAATTGCTTTATTTAGGGATATTCTAGGTGTACTCTGAGGGGATCTTGGGGGTAGGCACGGCCTTGGTCTTAGAACTTGACCGGCCACGGGCGAGATCCTACCAAGAGCCTTCTTGGTGTTTCTGTTAACAGGATTGACATGGTAAAAAGAGACGGAATTGCAAGAGTGAAACGGGGCATGACAGAAAAAGTAGAGTGAAAAGGGGCATGATAGAAAAAGCAGAGTGAAAAGGGGCATAACAAAAAAAATGACGCCGGCGACAGTGAAGGGGGGCGCACGGGAGGCAAGCGTAGGGCTGAGCCGTGTGGTCACCGTCGACAAAATTTTCTACATCGCCACCGCTGTTCATCGTCGGGAAGTGTAGGGGCGAGCAGTCGGAGAGCGCAGGGGAAGCGAGCATTGGAGGGGACTCACGGATGCCTCTGTTGTGTTTACGAGAACCCAGGGGCTCGGGCAGGTGAACGAGTGTTTTGTTTGAATAAAACGCATCGTGAACACTCGATAAAATGGAATTAGGACGGCCCGTAGGCCGTCCATGAGATACGTCAGTCTCCACGTTCGTGGAGGCCGACGCTTATATATATATATATTATAAATAAATAAATAAATATATATATATATACCTATAATATATATAGATGGATGTATGGATAAATTGCAGAATATGGTAATGTATTCACTTGCCTTCCTTTTGGAGAAGATGACATATTGTGTTGTTTCTCTTAGTGATAAATGATTTAATTAATTTACTAACAAGATCAATGCTGGTCATCTAGCAAAACAAACAAGCCAAATGAAGGCCCATCATTAATCATTATAAAAGGTTGCTGATTCATGTGTTCCAGCTGATTGGTTTTGGTTTTTGAACCTTGTATTATATTGGCTAGAAAATTATTTGAAGGTGTTGATATGGGCAGAAGCCTTCATAAAGCTGCATGGGGTGAGGGGGCGCTATGAAGTTATCTAGCTAACTTTGCACAATGCAGCCCTGAATTGGGTATTTAACCATTCTTGTATGCGCATATACAAATTCCACATGAAACTAAAAATGAGATGCATGTGGCAAGTTTAACTTTTTGACGTATGCATGTCGGCAGGCGTGTAATTTCTTTGATATCTCCCATTCCTTACCTATTCGAGCATTTAAATGTGGAGCACGAGCCTTGAGGACCGTCATGTTTCAGTTGAACAGTCTCATAGATTTTCATGTTATAGTAGTCAGCTTTACTCAAGACGCTAGAGCTCGGAGACAACTTGTGGTTTTGGATCTTTAACACTTGACATCTTCCTGTTGTAATAGTGTCTTAGTTTTCTGTTTTAGACCCTTTATCATAGGCGTGCAATTTACCCTGGTTGGTAACTAGGAAATTGTTATTGGTATTATTATTATTTTATTTAATTCACGAAAATCTCGTTTTCTGCACATGAACTGCCAGCATCATTCGTATAACTCAGATACACATAATGTATTTAATTTAATCGGAGATTCTTTCTTCCTTGTTGACTTGTACTTTTCATGGGCACGGTGTTCCTTGTGTTAACTTTGTGGTACTAACATTTATTCTGATCCTTTACAGTTGGCACGACAGCTTAATATGTTCTGCTGAATAACAGTTTTATTTATACCATTCTTAAGGTCCATGTTACCAAGGTTGATCTGAAACTAGATTATTTTTACTTTTCTCAGTTATTCCACTTATCTGCTTGGAGGAATGTCTATGGACTGATTAATGACATGCTACTGCCAAAAAAAAAAAAATCCTTTAACGTATCTATAGCTTTGCTATTTATTGTGGTTGCAGACAATTGTTGAGATTGATTCTAACTTTGTCTTGCAATGTTTAATATTGTACAAGTAATACCTTTCAAAAACAGCAATATGCTATACCCTCCAAATTTTGTCTACTATATTTTGGGCTCTCCAATATTTTGTTGATTGTTCTTCTAGATCCTTTTCGTGAGGTGGAGCAGATCAGAATAGAAAAAGGAGGTCAGTGAAAAAGATAGTATTTATTTTAAAATAATTTTACTACCACAAAGGTGTGAAGGTTTAATTCCTGATTTAGTTCCTGTTCTAGTTAAGTGTAGAATTTCTCTAGTTCAACAAGTGCTGCTGAATTTCCTTAGTAGCGGGTCCAAACGAGCCTCTGAGGTGCATATGAGAATTCTGCTTCGACATAATCTAATAATGAAGAGAACTTTTTTCAAGATGGACAACCTGTTTTAGATGGAAGAGTCTTCTTTCATGGAATCTCTAGCCATTCAGGTAGGATTGGAGTGTACGATACTGCTTTCTATAGTGCAGCCGCACAATATGGATCATTCGGTAAGCTAGTTTTTGACATTTTCAATTAGTACATGGTAGGAGCTGTTTCAGATTGTACAAGTTGTACTTACAGTTTTCTTCCTTTTGTTTTTTAAAGCTTATTCTTCCAGACTAATGGGGAACCTGTGGTAAAGTTGCATGGAAGAAAGAAAATGTTACAAACGTAGTTCCCAGTTCGTCATCATCTTTACCTGGTATGTGTAGGAAGCAGCAATTGGAAACTCAATTCTGCGAGGTGACTTTTATGCCTACACTATTGTTCAAAATGCTGGTGCTCGAAGGGCCTTTTTCTAATCTTCGTATAAATTTTGAATATGTAAGCAATATGTTTTTGGATAGCATAAATTATAATTCCTACGTTAAGAGTCTCTATCTCTCGGTTTGGAAAACAGTTCCTAAATGTGTTAAATAGGAATTAATGTGTTAAATAACTACTAGGAACAGTCACAAAAGAGGTCCTATATGAGTCATATCAATTTAAGCAACGTGATTTCAAAGTTGTTCCTAATAATTTTCTTGTTAGGAATAGTAAATAATTTGTTCCGAAAGGTAAGTTGTTACACTGTTTATAGAAAGAACGGGCGTCCATTGCTAATACTTTCAGGAACAGTCACCTATACCTTTTCGTAACAATTTTTCTACCATATATTTGCTATTGTGAAACAAAGACAACCCCCCACCCAATGCTTGCTTTGCCCTGCAATAATGATTGCGTTAATGTGCAGAGGTTTGCTCAATGTTTCTAGCTCTGCTCCACAGTGGATGGGGATTTGCCAGATGTCCCTAGAGGTTGTAACTCGAGAGATGATGACTGATAGGCTCATGCCTGTAACATGGACCTCGCTCCTTGGTTGTTGTCTGCTTTGCTTGCCCTAAACCCTAAACTGTAAACCTTTCTGCTCATTGTCATCAGATTTGCTAGACATAGACATCACTCCCAAACTGTGCTTTTTGGGGTCCTCATTCAATCGCTTTTGCTATACATTGTAATCATTTTGCTGTTCGTTGGTAGTAGATAGGGAATCTCCCAGAACTGAATGGCCAGTTTTTCACCATCCACTCCAACCCTGTAGGGGCTCGCTCTTTGCTTCTTGCTGTTGTATTTTTGCTAGCTATTGATAGCAGAAACTGTTCTGTCCCATGTGCCCGAGGCACTGGCATCCTATCCTCTCCATACATCTTGCTAGCCGAGGTGTTGCTACAAATTTTGATGTTTGGTAGCTTTAGCACGCTGCTTCTTCGATAGCTCGTCGCCTGACGTTTTGCTAGCTTTTGTGACGCTTAAACTTTGTATATCCTCCTCCTCATTGTCTGATGGTAATTGAGGATGTTGGCGAACTCCCTTGATTCACACTCAATCGCCTCTTTTTTTGACAAGGCAAAATGAGGAGGAGAAGTGCAACTCACCAAGGAGGAAATGCAAAGGTGCAAGAGAGAGGGAGCAGAGTACGATAGGGGCAGAGAGAAATGAGAAAAAGAGAGAAACAAGGACGACAGGGGAGAGAGAGAGAGAGAGAGAGAGAGAGAGAAGGAAACTTTTCTTCTTTCTTTTGGGCGTACACTTCTCAACTATTCATTAACACTAAAAAGAAACATCATTTAAAAAAAAAAAAAAACTGAAACTTGACCCTCAAACTAATAACTGCTAGATCGAGCGTTCCTATGATCCCCTCCACTTGAGCTTTTTTTTCCCATGATTTTCTTCACTTCTTTTTAACTACCCACGAACATTGGAACCGCCACACGCACTCACGTTCTCCATGATCTCCACGACAGGAGTATTGCAACATTCTCCCCCCTAATCCTGGTGTGGCTCGAAATCTCGAACACCCAACAAATGCCACATTGTCCCCAACCTTGCCGTCGGCAATGCCTTTGTTAACAGATCTGCTCATTACTCATCTGTTCACACAAATCCATAATAATATGTTCTCTTTCGACACACTCGCATATGAAATGCAACTTTGTGTCAATATGTTTGTTGTGTCCATGGAAAACTGGGTTCTTCATCAGTGCAATTGCGAACTTATTATCAACATGCATCTTCACCACCTGCCGGCTCTCTTCCAACTAGATCGGCCAGTAGTCCTCTGAGCCAGAGTACCTGGTACACAACCACGGTTGCTGCCATGAATTCAGCTTCGCATGAAGACAGGGCTATGAACTTCTACTTCTGTGAGTTTCATGAGACTAGGATTTCATTTACATAGAATGTCATGCCTCTGGTGTTTTTTCGGTCATCGACATTGTCTGCCAAATCACTATCCGTGAACCCGACGATCACCTCTTCTCCTCTTCCTTTGGTGTATACAAGACTGAAGTGGATTGTGCCTTTTAAATATCTTAAATTCTGCTTCACTGCTTTGTGATGCATCATTGTCGGTCTCTCCATGAATCTGCTAGCTACATCGACGGCATACGAAACATCTGGTCTTGTGTGAAGAAAATACATTAGACATCTGATGACTTGTTGACACTCTGTTGCATCCACCGGTTGTCATTCAGGATCTTTGTTCAGCTCTGACCTTGGTTCCATAAGGATTTTAGTGGGATTGCAATCAGACATGCCAAATGGAGTTAGCACCTTTTTGGCACAGGTTGCCAGTTTGATCTGGATACCGTCTTCGCCTTGTACCACCTCGATCCCAAGGTAATAGTTGAGCAGGCCAAGATTGCTCATCTCGAACTCAGCCATTATTTGCTGCTTGAATGCTGCGATTGCCTCTGAATCCTCCCCTGTAACAATTAGATCATTAACATAAACTCCAACGATGATGCCAGCACAATCTCTTCTCCTTGTATACATGACTTGTTCCAGTGTGCACTTTGAGAACCCAAGGTGCTTCAGGCTCCGATCCAACCGCGTGTTCCAGGCACATGGTACTTGCTGGAGACCCAACAACGCCTTGCTTAATTTGAGTACCATATGCTCATTGTTCTTTACCTTGAAACCCTCCGGCTGGGCTACATAGACCTCCTCCTCGAGTTCGCCATTGAGGAATGCTGATTTGACATCGAGGTGATAGACTTGCCACCCACGGGTGGCTGCGATGGCAATGATGACTTCGTACGATGTCAAGCCTGGCGAACGGCTCAAACGTCTCCTCGAAGTCGATTCCTTGCCGCAGGACGTAGTCCTTTGCGACTGGTCTGGCCTTGTGCTTGATCACCTCTCCGTCTGAGTTTTTCTTCAATTTGAACATCCATTTGAGTATGATTGCTTTGGTTCCGGTTGGTAGCGTTGTCAACGTCTAGGTCAAATTTTTTATCAATGGATTTAGTCTCCTTGGCCATAGCTTCCTCCCATGCTGGCTGGCCGGCCGCCTCTAGTTAACGCGATGGCTCCTCTGTTGCCGCAAGCATGACCTCTTCTTCGACATCTTCATTGTCGAGTTCGACGCGCTGAGCATCTCACATGATATCATCGATGTGTCTATACCGCACGGGTTCATCATTACCGTCATCCATCTCCAAGGCCGTGACAGTTTCATCTGCAAGCAATCTCCGAGCCGGCGTCACCACCGGCGTTGCTTCGCGGTCCATCGGTGTCGATGAAGAAGCTGGATAGCCTAGCTCCACGGACACCAACCGTCCTGCTTATCCGCCTGCAACTGAGTTGCCCACTGCCGACTCAATGTTAGACTCCTCCCCAACAATAAAATTAGGCGGTTCACTGCTTCCTGCATTTATGTTTCATTTCCACTTTAGTTTTTTTTTTAAATTTAGCGTCACGACTTACATAGATTCTCCCACGCTGTGGATCGAATAGTCAGTGCGTCTTGCAACCATCTTTGACATTGAGATACACCATTGGCTGACTGCGATCATCAAGCTTCCTCAGGTGTGGTGTCGTTACCCTAGCGTGTGCAATGCAACCGAATAACCAAAGATGTGCAAGGTCCAGTTTCTTGCTACTCCAAGCTTCATACGGGCTGCGCTCGCTCATGGCCTTCGTAGGCAAGCGGTTCAATAGATAGAACGCGTGCAGTACCGCCTCTCCCCAAAATCTTCTCGGCATACTCATGCTCTTGAGGAGATATCTTACCATCGCCATCCCCGTCCTATTCCTCCGTTCCACCACACCATTTTGTTGTGGTGAGTATGGTGCGATGAGGTGCTGCGCAATGCTAGCTTGTTCACACACATTGACGAACTCGAGAGAGACGAACTTGCCACCTTGATCGATCTTAAGCGTCTTGACGCAATGCCCACACGCATTTTCGGCCAGTGTCTTGATCTTCATGAATGTCGAGCATGCCTGGTCTTTTGTTCTGAGCATGCACAATCACATCCAACGAGTGAAGTCAACAACAATTAGTAAAAAATAACTATTACCAGCAGGGGTAGGTGGTGTGATCGATTCGCAAAGATCAGCTTGCAAGAGTTCGAGTGACTGATTCGCTCGATAATTTCCTACCGACGGGAACAACTGTCTCGTCTGTTTTACCACTAAGCACTCCCGACATAACTGAGTGGAGTGAGAGATTGACATCAAAGTTTGTCAGGATGCACACTGGCCTAGCAATCTGCAGCTCGATGCGGTAGAGACGATTTGGTGTGCGTTTGTAATCACCTCAAATTTTTCTAAAAAGATTATGTTATTTTATCAAAGCGTGAAACTCAAATTCAGGCGCAAGATCCAAATCCAAAATACAACTTTCAGATCCAAACCGAGTATTTCAAACCCATTTGCCCATCTTTAAAAAAAAAAACTCCTTTTAGAGGGCAATTTTAGTCTTTTTGGTAGGTAAGTCCTATTTGCCCCTCATTTTCACAAAAGAAACTACTTTTAGAGGATGATTTTGGTCTTTTGGTGGGCAAGACCCATTTGCCCCTCCTTTTGACAAAAGAAACTCATTTTAGAGGGTGATTTTGGTCTTTTGGTGGGCAAGACCCATTTGCCCCTCCTTTTGATAGAAGAAACTCATTTTAGAGGGTGATTTTGGTCTTTTGGTGGGCAAGACCTATTTACCTATTTGACAAAAGAAACTCTTTTTAGAGGGTGATTTTGGTCTTTTGGTGGGCAAAACCTATTTGCCCCTCCTTTTGACAAAAGAAACTCTTTTTAGAGGGTGATTTTGGTCTTTTGATGGGCAAGACTCATTTGCCCCTCCTTTTGACAAAAGAAACTCCTTTTAGAGGGTGATTTTGGTCTTTTTGGGTGGGAAAAGGCTCAACTCATTTTAAAAAAATAAAATAAATATATATTTTATAAGTTTAATAGCCAATCATGCTCATTTTCAAGCCATTTCTTTTTCAAAATACTTTAAAATTATGTGAAATTCGGATGGAAAAGGTGGAAAATTCAAAAAAATTCAAATTTAGAGTTTTGGATCCAAAATCTTCTATAAATACCTCTCATTTCCTCCCTCTTGGGTAAGATTGGCCTTTGAGAGAAACTCTAGTGTATTCTCACTTGAAGACTTAGAGTTTCTCTTGAGCTCTCTCTCTCTCCCTCTCCCTCTCTCCATTTTCCTCTCCAACTTAGAGCAAGCTACAACCCTCTTGGAGGCATCATCTCGGAGCTTCACTCAAAGGGGATCTTCAAGTGAATGTGTTCATTTTCCTTAGGTTATTTCTCATTAGAGGTATGTCATCATCATCTCTCTCATTTTTTTTTCTCTTCTCCTCATGGCCAAAGGAGATAGCACTCAACCTCTTTTTAGAGACAAGATGCTATGTTCAAGTGCACCAGGAGTATGAGAAGATGAGATAATATTTTATTTTATGATTAAATCATGCTCTTTCAAGTATTCTTGTTGTTGTAGTTCTTTCTCTTCATTAATATCTTCTTGCTCTTTCTTCTCTTCAATATATTTTTGTTGTTGTTGTTCTTTCCCTTAATGAATATATTTTTGTTGTTATTGTTATTTCATTTCTTCAATATAGCCTTGTTCTTGTTATTTTCTTTTCTCTCATCATCATTTTCCTATGGTCAAAAGAGATAGCACTCAATCTCTTTTTAGAGACGAGGCTATGCTCAAGTGCATTGGAAGCATGAAAAGATGAGAAGATCTTTCATTTCATGATTGAATCATGTTTCCTCTTTTATTGAATATAACATTGTCTTTCTTTCTTCATTTTCTCATCTTCATTTTCCCATGGCCAAAGGAGATAGCACTCAATGTCTTTTTAGAGACAAGAGGCTATGCTCAAGTGCATTGGGAGCATGAAAAGATGAAAGGATCTTTCATTTCGTGATTGAATCATGTTTTCTCTTTTATTAAATATAGCATTGTTTTTCTTTCTACATTTTCTCCTCATCTTCATCTCCCCATGGCCAAATGAGGTAGCATCAATCTCTTTTTAGAGACAAGAGGCTATGCTCAAGTGCATCGGGAGCATGGAAAGATGAGATGATCTTTCATTTTAATCATATTATTTCTTTTCATGAATACATTCTTGTTGTTCTTTTGCTTCCTCTTATTTTTCTCTCTTCCTTATTTCCCCATGGCCAAAGGAAATAGTTCTCAATCTCTATTTTAGAGTCAAGAGGCTATACTCAAGTGCACCGGAAACATGAGAAGATGATGTGGTATATCATTTCATAGTTACATCATGTCCTCCCTCCTAATTGAACCTTGCTCTTTCCATCATCCTCTTTATCTATTTCCTTCCTTGAATGTTGTCTATATATTATCCATGCATAGTTGCTTGGTATTCTACTTATATGTGAATGTATGGTGGGAATCAGAGTGTGGTTTGGAGACTCTTTATTTTCATATTAATTTTTGAGGTTGGGACTTGTCCGACCCGGGATAAATCCTTACGAAAATGTACATGTTAATATGCATTTGCACGTCATTTTACGTTAGTTTCATTCTTAATCACCCTATTAGGAACCCTAACGAGTGTCTCGTTATGTTGCTTGTTTTCTTCCATACCCAACGGTGGAAGAAATATATTCCTTACAACAAACAAAATAATAACATTCTATGCTTATATAAATCATATCTTCCAAAACATTTTCAAAAGGAACCTTCTAACATGGCCTTAGGGACTTAGCTTATACTCTAACATGAGTCCAAGCTCCTTTCCGGCCCACATTAAATTTGAAGTTGGTAATTTTAGGTTATTCCTTGATTTTTAATCTTGTAAAGGTGTGGATGTATACACATGTTATATACATCTATGCCAACATGATGATCCCCCCATCTTTCTCTCTCTATGCTTTTACTTTCCATTTTATAAATTCTCATATGTGCATGAATATGTATGTACATGTGCTCTATTTCTTCTCTTTCAAATATTTATTCCCCTTTTCAAGACAAATATATTCTCTTACAAAATTTATCATACATACTTATATATACGTATGTATACATATATATACTTTTTCTCTAAAACCTCTCTTTCTCTTCAAATTAATACGTCTTTTTCTCTCAAGCTTTCATATATGTGTATATGTGATGGTATGTATACATATATGTATGTCTCTCTCTATCTCTCTCTTTTTCTTTTCATAAGAGTGTTTTATCTCTTGTATTCTTTTAACATTCTCCTCTCACGATCTTTCTATTTACCAATTTCATTAAGACCACAAACCAAGTAATGACCCAATATTGGAATCATGCTTGATGGTCTACAATCTCAATCTCTTTTTCAAAAACTTTTCTTTCTTCTATACAATAATTATAACAACAAAAATCTTAGATGTATGTTGTGGTAGGAATGACTTTAGATGAAAGAATGTTTTACATTCTTCCAATCATATAGGATAAATGCATCCATGCATTCTCATTCACTTTATTTCACTTATGATCACAAGCACATCTCCAAAAGAACTTAAGCAAGAGGGGATGAAGCTCTAACTAGGTGGTAACCGAATTAGAGCAAAATCTCAAACCTACTTAAAGTCTTAAGAGAACACTAAAGTGATTTCAAAATGATTTCACAAGCTTTTCAAATGATATTTACTAATTCCACTTTTTCCTCAAAATATTTCACATTTTCAAGCAACTCTTCAAGAGTCTTTTCAAAAGTTTGAAACATCAAATTTTCAATATTTTCTACACCGCATATAGAATAAAAAAGATGTTTAAGTTAAAACGAAATGCATCAATGATAAACATAGCCCTTGGGTTGATTTCCCCCAGTAAAGGTGCCGGGAGCTGTCGATCCTCGTACCGACGAGCGAGTCCCTTTCTTTCCTATTTTAAAACAAAACCTTATTTTTCTGGAGTACTCCAAAACCAATGAAAATTTTGGGATGCAAACAGATGGCGGTCGTGATGGGACCCGTCATCGTTTGACTATGATTATAATTGATGCATTTTCACTAATTTGAGCATCTCATATATTGCCAATGATAAAGCTTGTCCCCTATTTTATCCTTGACCCCATTGGCATTTCATTACATTGTTTGGTGATTGTGATTGTTTTCTTGCACGTAGGACTAATTGAGGAGGATCAATCATGTTCGCATATATCTATGATCACATACCACCCTTCTCAATTTAGGAGTTGTTTGAAAACCATGTTTGCTCTTCTATTTCAATCATCAAACTTAGGCAACATTGCATTAGAGACAACTCATTTTATATGATTTCTCATATTTCAAAATTCCTCATACTTATTTGTCCCGGTCATCATGTTGCCAGGCTTGGTCTTTGGCGTTAGCACAAGACTAAGCCTTACAACTAGACCACACCTTGGGCGGGAAAACCCCGTCGTTAGTACCATGAGTGGTAATTTATGGTATATCGACGAGTGATCAAGAAGAAGTTGATGAACCCTACCCTTAGTTGCCTAAAGAAGAATCTATGCTCGTACTAAGCCATTTGGCTAAGGTATATAAGCATAACTTGACATCGGATTATCGTGACACAAAATTATCTCAATTAGGTTCCTATACCTAATTTTCTAAAAAAAAAAATTATTTCATGATAGATGTTGATGTGCATAAAACCTTATGTGATGATTTACATCCTCATTCCACACCTCTACTTCATATTGTCTTTGTCAACCTAGTCAATGTTTTCCACTAATTCAATCTTTATCTTTTAGAGTCATCATTCAAGCTGTATTCTTTCCAACGTGGTGTCACATTCCCTTATGATCACATCCTCTTTGGGGAAGGTCCCGAACGGTCCACCTACATTTCTTTTGAGTCTAAACCTTTGGCTCCCGAATGGTATCAGACTTGGCATCCCACCTTCTCTTAGATGTTTCCTTCTTACTTTGAAGAATGTGGGCTAGAGACAGTGACAGCTGGACGAATGCAGTCAGTTGATGGAAATTTGGTACATGCAATCGCCGAGCGTTGGAACCCAAGGACCTCCTCTTTTTGGTTTCCATGGGGAGAAATGACAATATTACTAGATGAATTTGCCGAAATACTAGACCTCCCTACCCCAACTTGTGACCCAAATGATCTATTGAAAAAACAATTCCTTATGAACCCAACCAAGGTCAATGCAAATGACCTCATTGCTCACTTTACTGGATGAAAAACTTGGCCTTTAGTAGAAAACCATGAAAATCAAAGCATCAACATGAAAAATTTGTATAAAGAATTTGGAACCTATGTTGAACCTTCTACCCTACCTCGAAAAGCCATAGGGAGAATTAAACATTGTATGATGCTCTGCACAGTAGGAGTGACCCTTTTTACCGATGAAAGTGACCTTTTAGATGTCCGTATTGCCCAACTTTTCCAGGTATGGGGGCATAGAGGGACCCGACACTTGTCAGTAGCAATGACAACCTTAGCCTTCCTTTACCGAGGACTCACCGCTTTACCGTTGGAGATACCGACTTCATAGAAGGATGCACATATGCTTTACAATTGTGGTTCCTCAAACATGCGGGACCCTGAGCCAGTCTATTCAGAAACACTGATGGATCATTGACAACCTTGGAGCAATACCGTCGTTTGATCGAGCAATTGAATGAAGGAGAGATCATTTGGGATTATTGTGATCGTTGGCAGAGCCTACCCCGATACACTCACCATCATCATGGGTGTACCACACTCTTGGGCCCTTACTTCATAGTTGATTATTGAGCTGATAGATGTATGAGGCAATTCTCTCAAAGGCAGAAGATGGTCTCTGTGCATGCACCAATTGGAGCTATTCCCGAATTCGACCTTAGTTCTCCTCAATGGACGACATTATTTGCAGTAGCTCGACAAGAATGGAAGACACAAATATCATACACTTGGTTTACAGGCCTAGTGGTGAAGAAGGAATATGCTGAGTGGTGGGATGCCAACCGACCACCATCCATCCTTCCTTAAAAGTTTTATGTTGTCAACTTTGTATTCCATATCTCATTGTCATCTTTATTAGTATCTTTGGATGTAACTTTTAAAACTTGTAATGCAATATGAACCTTCATTTTGTCATCATTTCCGTCCAATAATGCTATTTTCTTGTGTCATAAGGTGAATACTTGAAAGCCAACAAGATGGTTGAAACTAGATCGCAAGCTAAGCAGACTCCTCAGAACGAGGCTTTATCTTCTGAACTCCGGCCAAAAACACTTGGCCTCCCAGCAATCGAGCCAGAAGCTTACCATATGTTTCGTTTGTTCATGGAGCGATTCATGAAAGAGCAAGAAGAGCAAAAGGCCTTGATGGTTACTCCAGAGTCAGAGAATGAAAAGGCTGCCAAGCAGAAAAGAAAGAAGAAAAAGAAGAACAAGTCCTCTCCTACAGATCAGGATGAAGATTATTTGAGTTCGTATTTGACAATTAGTAAGGAAGAAAAACCAGAACCGCTTCCTCTCAAAAAGAAAAAGACAACAAAGAAAAGCAAAAAGGAAAAATAAATTATGATAGAAAGTCTACCAAGAAAGGCAAAAAGACCAAGAAGTACATCCCTAGCAGTAGCTCAGACAGTGAGAGTTCTGAAGAAAAAGTAAAGGAAATCAAGGGCAAAAAGAAAAAGACCAAGCCAAAATTGGTCGAATTAAGTGATAATGAAAGTCCGACTAAGCGCAGATTCTATGAAATGGAGAAAAGAATGAACAATCTTGAGTTTGAGGGGAAGGGGAAATGTTCATATTCATGTGAGGACTACTACCTTGACATTGAAGGGGACGAAGACGTGAAAGGCCTGCCCAGAGAATTCATCAGATATGATGGAACCACTTGCCCACACGTTCATCTTTCAACATTTTTCAATGATTACTACAAAATTCGGACAAATAACAGAGTTTTGTTCCGATATTTTCCAAGAAGTCTTGAAGGCATTGCCGCACAATGGTACAAAGAAAATGTCAATCCAATCGAGCTGAAGGAGTTTGAAAAATTGATTAACATGTTTGTTGAAAGATTTGAACAAAATGCTCCCATGGCTCCAACCCTCAGTACCATTTGCAGTCTTCGTTAGAAACAAGGAGAAAAGGCTCGAGAATTCATCAAAAAATAGAGAATTCAATGCAATAAGATGAAGGAGCCCATTTCTGAGACACAAGCCTTGTCACTCATTAGGAAAAATCTTGCCCAGCCCTTGAAAAGTCTCATCCGCAACGCCCCGATCAAAACCTTTATTGAGTTGATTGAACAAGCAAACTCAATAGAAGAAGGAGTTGAGGAAGGAGATTTTGATGGAATTATTGTGCCTAAATACAAAGAAGATGGAAAGAAATGAGGAAGGACACAATTGCCTACACACTTCATAGCCAATGCTAGCATTAGAAAAGAACATGACAACAACTACAAACATGACAAGGAAGTCAGTTTCAAGAAGAACGCGCAGTTTCTCAAAGGCGATGATGAAAGGAAAAACAAACACCCAGGTTGGAGCTACGACCGAAAATTCACTCCTCTCAGCCAGTCTCGAGAGAAGATCCTAGAATACCTTCTCGCCAAAGGAACTATTGTCTTGCCAAAAGTATCAGAGCCTCCAAAAATGATGGGAGGAAATAAAGAAAAACTATGCAAGTTTCATCGTGCCCCTGGTCATGACACTAAGGATTGTTTTGTCCTCAAAAATATTATTCAAGACTTCATCAACAAGGATCTCAAGATTTGTGATGATAGCACTCCTGAGATACTAAGGAATCCATTCCCTGACCACGGAAAGGCGGCAATGGCCATGATCACTACAGGCACTCCACTTCCGTACCATCCACAAGACCACATTCAACCTTATATTGGGAGTAGCTCACACAAAGTCATGGTGGTAGACCAAGGTAAGGAACCTCTGGATTTCATTGCTATGATGAATGGCAGGACAGAAAGTTTGCCCAAGAAACTTCCCATGATTCCGAAGACTTTTATCTTACAAGGCGACGAATCATCAAATGTCTCCTCAGATGAAGATCCATGCTATTTGGACATTCTCCCCTTGGAAGAGCGTATGGTTGAGGGACACTCGGTTCAAGCTTCTAAAAATCAGTCAATTACCTTCTCAGAAAAGGACCTCCCAAAATGGTGATATTTTCATGAAGATGCTCTTTACATCGTTGTTCAGGTCAATGGGATGACAGTGCCACATGTTTTGATTGATGGAGGAAGTGGTCTGAATATTTGTCCTTATCTCACGGGTAAAACATTGGGGTTTCGTGAAGACAAATATTGTTCAAATGATATCAAGATCTACGGATATGATGGTCGAGACATGAGCAGCAAAGGTACTCTCGATATGAATGTGACCATTGAAAATACTAGCCATCACATTGTGTTCCATGGGGTAGATGTGCCACCATCATATAACTTACTTTTGGGGCAACCCTGGGTCCACCAAATACGAGGAATCACATCCACTCTTCATCAATGCCTCAAATGAAATTTTGGCACATCAGTCATCACTATACGTGCAGAGGATCCAACCGAAAGGCTAGTGCAACCAATAATCCATAGGCCAATTGATCCAGTGGATGTACCCATCATAAGAACAACAAAGGACGAACCTTTGGAAGAATGGATGCAGAACATGACGATAGGCGAATTATCTGAAAGTGCCCATATTGTTTTGAGCAATCATGCAAGTTACCAAGAACATCTTTTAAATGTTCATTCCATGAAAAATCATAAAGGTTTTCAGTTGCTTTTGAAAGGTGGCTACCGTCCATTCACTGGCCTCGGAAAAAATGAAGATGGCATCGTGCAACCGATTAGCATACCTTTTCAGATGAACACAAGAGGACTGACATATCTTGAAGGAATTTGAAGAAGATCTTGGGGGCTAATAGTATTCACTTTTGTTTCAAATCCTCCCATGAATTTTGTAATTTTAAACATCTTTTTGTCTGGTCTCATGAGAGGACCCATTCTATGAACTAAGATTTTTTTTTTTTAATATGCAATGCAAGTAATCTTTTGTTGTCAATTTTAATTTCATCCAACTCTTTTCTTTATCCTCTTTACATGATGTCAGAACTCAATATGTCTCAGTTTATTCTTTTTCCGCGGAAGTCCCCCCAGAAAGCATTTATCGAACAAGTAGTCGGTGAAAGAAATTCTATGACAATACCCGAGTCACAATTACCAGAATTCACTCAGATTCAGAAACAAGAACATCCCTCATCTTTGGTTAATGATCCAATTGAAGAGATTAATATTGGAACCAGTGAATTATCGAATAAGTAGTGAGTGAAAGGAATTCTATGACAATACCCGAGTCAGAATTACCAGAGTTCACTCAGATTCAGAAACAAGAACGTCCCTCATCTTTGGTTAATGATCCAATTGAAGAGATTAATATTGGAACCAGTGAAGATCCTAAAATTCTTCAAATTGGCACCAGTTTATCAGTAGATGAGAAGAAAAGATTGGTGGACTTTCTTATAAGTAATCAAGAAGCTTTTGCTTGGACTTATGAAGATATGCCAGGCTTAGACCCCCAGTTGGTCGAACATCGTTTGCCCTTAAATCCTAATTGCAAGCCGATTAAGCAAAAATTGCGGAAGCTTGACCCTCGACTAGAAGGCCCTGTAAAAGAAGGATTAGAGGACCTGATAATGGCAAAACTCATTCATGCCATTGATTACCCCGAATGGTTGGCGAACATCGTGGTGGTCTCCAAGAAAAATGGCAAAGTTAGGTTGTGCATCGATTTTCGAGACTTGAACAAAGCCACACCGAAGGATGATTATCCTCTTCCAAACATTGATCTATTGGTAGACAGTACTGCAGGCCATGTAATGTTTTCTTTCATGGATGGATATTCGGGATATAATCAGATCAAATTAGCCGTCACAGATCAACCTAAGACCGCTTTTACTACACCCTGGGGCACTTTTTGTTACACGGTAATGCCATTTAGATTGAAGAATGCTGGAGCAACCTATCAAAGAGCCATGGCTGCCATCTTCCATGATCAGATGCATAAAATCATGGATGCGTATATCGATGATATATTGATCAAATCTAAGACGAGAGAAGATCATATTGAAACTCTTGCCCAAGTATTCGAGAGGCTTTTACAGTATAAGCTTCGCTTGAATCCTCTAAAATGTGTGTTTGGGGTTGAGTCAGGCAAGCTCTTGGGTTTCATGGTCAGTAAGAAGGGGATTGAAATGGATCTTACCAAAGCTAAGGCAATAATCGATATGCCACCACCCACCAATATCAAGGAGTTGCGAAGCTTGCAAGGACGAATCCAATCCATCAGACGATTCATTTCTAATCTGGCCATGAGATGCGAACCATTCAACCAGCTGCTGAGGAAAGGCGTCAAGTTTGAATGGGGTTTTGAATGCCAACAGTCATTCGAAAGGATCGAGAAATACCTTTTAAATCCGCCAATTCTAAAACCACCAGTGTTGGGTAGACCATTGCTGCTTTACATCACAGTGAATGAGTCGGCATGTGGCGGTTTTTTGGCACAATATGAGGAAGGAAGTCGCATCGAGCATGCAATCTACTACATTAGCAAGACTTTTGTCCAGTACGAAAAGAAGTACTCTCCAATAGAGAAAACTTGACTGGCATTGGTTTGGATGTGTCAGAAGTTGAGACATTATTTATTAGCTTGTGAGGTCAAGATACTCTCCAAGCTAAATTCTCTCAAGTACATCCTGGAACAACAATTTCTTAATGGGCGTATCGCCAAATGTCAAGTTCTGTTGATGCAATATGATCTTGAATGTGTCTCAAAAGTCAATCAAAGGACAAGCAATTGCGGATCAGTTAGCAGACTTCGCTCAGTACGAACAAATCAGAACAAATGATGAGTTTTCAGATGAATACGTACTAAGATTGGAAACGATTCCGATATGGAAGATGTACTTTGATGGGTCCAAAAATGTGATGGGACCAGGCATAGGCATCTTACTCATCACTCCAGAAAACGAAATGATCTTGTATTCTTTGAAACTTGATTTTCCATGTACCCATAACATGGCTGAATATGAAGCCCTCATACAAGGACTTCGTTCTTTATTGAGTTTTCAAGTGAAAAGAGTGCATGCTTTCGGCGACTCTCAGCTTATTATAAACCAAGTGAATGGAGAATGGCAAGTCAAAGACAAAAAGTTGGTGCCATATCAAGAAATCGCTATCTCCGTAATCCGTCAATTTAAAGAAGTACAATTGGCTCACGTAAAGAGAGAAGGTAACATTATTGCGGATGGCCTCGCAAGCTTAGGATCAACCATCACTTTTCAAACCATTGAAGCAATCAGTTCTTTTGAGATTGGAAGATTAGAACATCCTGCATTTGAAACGATGGCGCATGTTCATCATATCCAAGGAGGGAATATGCCTTGGTACCATGACATCAAAAAGTACATCGAAAGCGGAGAATTCCCGGTTGAATGGTCCAAAAATAAAGAAAAAGCAATACAACATATGTCAGCGAGGTACTTTATTCTTGCAGGGGTATTATACAGACGTCGATTTAGTACTGAATACTCTCGGTGCCTTGATGAAGATGAGGCGAAGAAAGTCATCGAAGAATCACATCAAGGAGATTGTGGGGGCCATGTTGGTTACCAAACCCTCACCAAACAAATAATTCGAGCAGGGTATTATTGGCCTACCATGCAAAAAGATTATCACCAATACGTCAAAAGATGCAAAGAATGCCAACTGCATGCTCCAGTGATCCATGCTCCAGCCACTCACTTGCATTATGTGACATCTCCTTGGTCATTTTCAATGTTGGCTTTTGACGTATTCGGACCGATATCCCCTGCAGCTTCCAGTGGTCATAAGTATTTTCTTGCTGCAACAGACTATTTTACCAAGTGGGTAGAAGTCGTCACACTCATAACAGTGGAAGGACGTCATGTAGTGTCCTTCATTCACAAAAATCTTCTTTGCAGATTTGGAGTCCCTCATGATATAGTATCTCACAATGGAACTCATTTCAAGAATGAAAAGATGAGGCAATTGTGCAGCAAGTACCACATCACGCACCATTTTTCAGCTCCTTATTACCCCCAAGGCAATGGACAAGCAGAGGCTACCAACAAGATCCTGATTCGTATCTTGGAACGGACAGTAGAAACTGGAAGAGATTGGCATGAAAAGCTATGGGCATATCGCACCACTATGAGAACTCCAACAAATGCCACTCCAGCAGAGCTAGTAAATGGAACAGAAGTTGTTCTACCATTACATGTGTTGAAACCTGCTTTGAAGTTCGCTTCTCTCATAGAGCTCCCTCTTACTCAGTATCAGCAGAAAAGGCTAATGCAGCTCGATTTGCTAGATGAAAAGAGACTAAAAGCAGCTGAACATGCTGAAGCTTATCGCCAAAGGGTAGCCAGACAATTTGCCAAGTCAGTTATCGAGAGACAGTTCAAAGTGAATGACTTGGTCCTACGATCTGCAGTGTACCTCAGAGGACGACCACGAGGCAAGTGGGCACCAAATTGGGAAGGCCCATATGTCATTAAGGAAGCTTTGCCCCACAATTCATACCGACTAATTGATGCTGATGGGGTGGAACTTGCTGATCCTGTTAATGCCCTTCACTTCAAGAAATTTTATGCCTAGTTCTCTTGTATTCATTTTTCAATCAATGTCAAACATTTGTGTTTCCACATCGACTATTCAATCTAGATTCTTCCCAGTCGTAAAACATGACAATTACACTGGGGCATTTTTTTAATTATTATCGCTTAGGGCTTGAGAGCAACCCGTGCAGGTAAAGGGTTAAACCTGCAATATGAGGGCAACCCACTCAGGTTAAGGGGTTAAACCTGCAATGCAAGCCAAAACAACCCATGCAGGCAAATGGGTTAAACCTGTGTTACAAGCCAAAGCAACCCACACAGTTAAAGGGTTCAACATGTGATGCAAGTCAAGGCAACCCATTCAGGGGGGTTAAACCTGAAATTGAAATCGGCAAACCCGTGTAGGTAAGGGGTTAAACCTATAATTTAAGCTCAAAAAACCCATTCAGGTAAGGGGTAAAGCCTGAAACATCTCACCCAACACCAACTTATTAACAAAGAGGGGCATCTGTAATCACCTCAAATTTTTCTAAAAAGATTATGTTATTTTATCAAAGCGTGAAACTCAAATTCAGGCGCAAGATCCAAATCCAAAATGCAACTTTCAGATCCAAACCGAGTATTTCAAACCCATTTGCCCATCTTTAAAAAAAAAAAAAAACTCCTTTTAGAGGGTAATTTTGGTCTTTTTGATAGGTAAGTCCCATTTGCCCCTCATTTTCACAAAAGAAACTACTTTTAGAGGATGATTTTGGTCATTTGGTGGGCAAGACCCATTTTCCCCTCCTTTTGACAAAAAAAACTCATTTTAGAGGGTGATTTTGGTCTTTTGGTGGGCAAGACTCATTTGCCCCTCCTTTTGACAAAAGAAACTCATTTTAGAGGGTGATTTTGGTCTTTTGGTGGGCAAGACCCATTTGCCCCTCCTTTTGACAGAAGAAACTCATTTTAGAGGGTGATTTTGGTCTTTTGGTGGGCAAGACCTATTTTCCCCTCCTTTTGACAAAAGAAACTCGGTGATTTTGGTCTTTTGGTGGGCAAGACCTATTTGCCCCTCCTTTTGACAAAAGAAACTCTTTTTAGAGGGTGATTTTGGTCTTTTGGTGGGCAAGACCTATTTGCCCCTCCTTTTGACAAAACAAACTCTTTTTAGAGGGTGATTTTGGTCTTTTGGTGGGCAAGACTCATTGCCCATCTTTTTGACAAAAGAAACTACTCTTAGAGGGTGATTTTGGTCTTTTGGTGGGCAAGACTCATTTGCTCCTCCTTTTGACAAAAGAAACTCCTTTTAGATGGTGATTTTGGTCTTTTTGGGTAGGAAAAGGCCCAACTCATTTTAAAAAAATAAAATAAATATATATTTTTATAAGTTTAATAGCCAATCATGCTCATTTTCAAGCCATTTCTTTTTCAAAATACTTTAAAATTATGTGAAATTCGGATGGAAAAGGCGGAAAATTCAAAAAAATTCAAATTTAGAGTTTTGACTTCAAAATCTTCTATAAATACCTCTCATTTCCTCCCTCTTGGGTAAGATTGGCCTTTGAGAGAAACTCTAGTGTATTTTCACTTGAAGACTTAGAGTTTCTCTTGAGCTCTCTCTCTCTCTCCCTCTCCCTCTCCCTCTCTCCATTTTCCTCTCCAACATAGAGCAAGCTACAACCCTCTTGGAGGCATCATCTCGGAGCTTCACTCAAAGGGGATCTTCAAGTGAAGGTATTCATTTTCCTTAGGTTATTTCTCATTAGAGGTATGTCATCATCATCTCTCTCATTTTTTTTTTCTCTTCTCCTCATGGCCAAAGGAGATAGCACTCAACCTCTTTTTAGAGACAAGATGCTATGTTCAAGTGCACCAGGAGTATGAGAAGATGAGATAATATTTTATTTTATGATTAAATCATGCTCTTTCAAGTATTCTTGTTGTTGTAGTTCTTTCTCTTCATTAATATCTTCTTGCTCTTTCTTCTCTTCAATATATTTTTGTTGTTGTTGTTCTTTCCCTTAATGAATACATTTTTGTTGTTATTGTTATTTCATTTCTTCAATATAGCATTGTTCTTGTTATTTTCTTTTCTCTCATCATCATTTTCCTATGGTCAAAAGAGATAGCACTCAATCTCTTTTTAGAGACGAGGCTATGCTCAAGTGCATTGGAAGCATGAAAAGATGAGAGGATCTTTCATTTCATGATTGAATCATGTTTCCTCTTTTATTGAATATAGCATTGTCTTTCTTTCTTCATTTTCTCATCTTTATTTTCTCATGGCCAAAGGAGATAGCACTCAATGTCTTTTTAGAGACAAGAGGCTATGCTCAAGTGCATTGGGAGCATGAAAAGATGAGAGGATCTTTCATTTCGTGATTGAATCATGTTTTCTCTTTTATTAAATATAGCATTGTTTTTCTTTCTACATTTTCTCCTCATCTTCATCTCCCCATGGCCAAATGAGGTAGCATCAATCTCTTTTCAGAGACAAGAGGCTATGCTCAAGTGCATCGGGAGCATGAAAAGATGAGATGATCTTTCATTTTAATCATATTATTTCTTTTCATGAATACATTCTTGTTGTTCTTTTGCTTCCTCTTATTTTTCTCTCTTCCTTATTTCCCCTTGGCCAAAGGAAATAGTTCTAAATCTCTATTTTATAGTCAAGAGGCTATACTCAAGTGCACCGGGAACATGAGAAGAGGATGTGGTATATCATTTCATAGTTACATCATGTCCTCCCTCCTAATTGAACCTTGCTCTTTCCATCATCCTCTTTATCTATTTCCTTCCTTGAATGTTGTCTATATATTATCCATGCATAGTTGCTTGGTTTTCTACTTATATGTGAATGTATGGTGGGAATCAGAGTGTGGTTTGGGGACTCTTTATTTTCATATTAATTTTTGAGGTTGGGACTTGTCCGACCCGGGATAAATCCTTACGAAAATGTACATGTTAATATGCATTTGCACGTCATTTTACGTTAGTTTCATTCTTAATCACCCCATTAGGAACCCTAACGAGTGTCTCGTTATGTTGTTTGTTTTCTTCCATACCCAACGGTGGAAGAAATATATCCCTTACAACAAACTAAATAATAACATTCTATGCTTATATAAATCATATCTTCCAAAACATTTTCAAAAGGAACCTTCTAACATGGCTTTAGGGACTTAGCTTAGACTCTTGCATGAGTCCAAACTCCTTTCCGGCCCACATTAAATTTGAAGTTGGTAATTTTAAGTTATTCCTTCATTTTTAATCTTGTGAAGGTGTGGATGTATACACATGTTATATACATCTATGCCAACATGATGATCCCCCCATCTTTCTCTCTCTATGCTTTCACTTTCCATTTTATAAATTCTCATATGTGCATAAATATGTATGTACATGTGCTCTGTTTCCTCTCTTTCAAATATTTATTCCCCTTTTCAAGACAAATATCTTCTCTTACAAAATTTATCATACATACTTATATATATATATATATATATATATATATATATATATATATATATATATATATATATATACTTTTTCTCTAAAACCTCTCTTTCTCTTCAAATTAATACATCTTTTTCTCTCAAGCTTTCATATATGTGTATATGTGATGGTATGTATACATATATGCATGTCTCTCTCTATCTCTCTCTCTTTCTTTTCATAAGAGTGTTTTATCTCTTGTATTCTTTTAACATTCTCCTCTCACGATCTTTCTATTTACCAACTTCATTAAGACCACAAACCAAGTAATGACCCAATATTGAAATCATGGTTGATGGTCTACAATCTCAATCTCTTTTTCAAGAACTTTTCTTTCTTATATACAATAATTATAACAACAAAAATCTTAGATGTATGTTGTGGTAGGAATGTTTTACATTCTTCCAATCATATAGGATAAATGCATCCATGCATTCTCATTCACTTTATTTCATTTATGATCACAAGCACATCTTCAAAATAACTTAAGCAAGAGGGGATGAAGCTCTAACTAGGTGGTAACCGAATTAGAGCAAAATCTCAAATCTACTTAAAGTCTTAAGAGAACACTAAAGTGATTTCAAAATGATTTCACAAGCTTTTCAAATGATATTTACTAATTCCACTTTTTCCTCAAAATATTTCACATTTACAAGCAACTCTTCAAGAGTCTTTTCAAAAGTTTGAAACATCAAATTTTCAATATTTTCTACACCGCATATAGAATAAAAAAGATGTTTAAGTTAAAACGAAATACATCAATGATAAACATAGCCCTTGGGTTGATTACCCCCGGTAAAGGTGCCGGGAACGGTCGATCCTCGTACCGACGGGCGACTCCCTTTCTTTCCTATTTTAAAACAAAACCTTATTTTTCTGGAGCACTCCAAAACCAATGAAAATTTTGGGATGCAAATAGCGTCTCACCTTCATGATCAGCAGCAATGGATTTTTGACGAACACCTCTAGTTCGTCTTCATCCATAACCACTTTGTGGCCTGCCTCGGTGAGTTGCCCGAGACTCACGATGTTACTATGAAGCCTCGAGATATAACATACTTCCTGGAGCAGTCACTGGTCATCATTTTTGCATCTAAAAAAGATTGAACCCTTACCCATGATTTGCAACGATGAGTTGTCATCGAACTTCATCTTCCTGGTGATTGCCTCGCCCAACTCGCGAAACTTGATCTTGTTTCCGGTCATATGATTGTTTGCACTGTTATCCAAGTACCAGATATCGGTAGTTTCAATGGCCTGCTCGGTCCCGTGCAGTTCAGGCTATACCTACTCCTCATTTAGCAAAACGGCATCCTGCCGATCCTGCCATTATGGTGGTTCAAGTGCTGCGGACACCACTTCTTCCAATCCTACAAGCAACATGTGTGGGACACATTAAGTTTTACCGTCTGGGTAATCGGTCCCCTTAGCCATACGTGAATTGCCTGTCCCATTCACTGGGCTGCTATGGCTGAGGAGAGAAACTCATTGTCGTCGCCACTGCCAATGCCGTTGGGGAACGACTCTATGGGGACTGTAGCCGTTCTTCCAATAGCCACCGACATTTAGTCGGCGGTCGCCTCTACAGGTTCTTCTTCTGCCCTATGAAACGCATGAATCATGAATGTCTCTTTCGATTTCTGCATTTTCGTTTGGTCGCTATCTTGATTTATTGCAAAGCTCCAACATCTCCTTGTATCCACCATTGCATCCAACCTTCAAAAAATGAATTGAAGTGTTAGATTGACAACCCTATCGAAAACCCAAAAGAGAGAAACTGATGAAGGGGCAAATCAGGCAATATATCTCACTGAAAAATTGTTCATGACATTCTTGCCAGAAATATTTCACCTCATCTTCTATTTCTCACATTGTTCTTCTGTGACCACTTCTATACGAGAAGCTTTTGTATAGCTGTATACGCAACCAGATGAAAGAGTTGAGTCTGTCACAGTTCGCTTCACCACTTTAAGATGTTGAGCACATCTAGTTGTCGTTCAGCCAAGGAGATCTAGCCTGTCTTGGTCCACCAACCATATGAAGTAAAACTTCCACTATCTTTTCTCTCTTGTAACAAGGCGTGAGTCTAGTTCAATCAAATTCTCTGTGTGCTATCCTAACGTAGCATAGTATAAGGTGATATAACTTCTATGTTTTATTGGGCTATTTCACATATGCAACCAATTGAACCTCCTCTTATTTTAGTTTACCTTAACTTAGTTTTTAAGGTAATCTATATTCAGTGGGGCAAAACATGTTAATAGATTTTGTCATATGTTAAAATAAGAGGTGGATAACGATTTTGACTTGTTTTAAAACCTGATTGGGGCCAAATGTTGGACGGCATTTGAAATTCAAGTTGGTTCAGGAATTGGTGCGGCCATATTGGACCTGGTTTTTTGGACGTGGAATACATCTGTTGGAGTCGGTTTTCACATCTCTGATCTGCTCCGATCTGTTTTCAGTAAATTTGTTCTCGTTTGTGCTTTTCCTATTAGTGGTCAGATAGGTTGTGAGCGTGATGATCATTGAGAGCTGTTTGTATATTTCATTAATGTATTTGTTGTGAAACTTGAGATATGTGCATGTTTTGAACGAATCAGGTTCAGAATAAGAATAGTTTGAACCCTTTACCTCTGGATCCGATCCAGCCGAGTACAATGTTGGCATGCCTAAGTCAAGGTCTGCAAATTTGGGTTCCGATATAAAGTATGGGTGTGCGTGCATCTGTGTATGTGGATCTGCAGAATATGTCGCTAAATAGTTGATCCAATTATTTTTGACAAGCCGTCAGCTTTGTTTCTAAAGATCTTTGAACAACTTGTGTTGGTCCAACAAAAGGCTTTTTCGGCGTGCGAGGCCCTCATATTCTAGTTTAGAGTGAATCCCATATGTGTTGGTGGGTGCATGTCTGGATGTTAGTTTGCCCATGTGCTGTGATTTAAGAGCACACATATAAAACTATAATGTAGTCTATATATCAGAACAATATATACTGTTCTTTAAAAGTAAACACTACCCTGAGGTTCCGTGGATACTGTTTCTTAAGCGTGTCATAGCTCTTCTACATCTACTTAGGAGGTTAGGGAGAGCTTGTCTATAAATGAAGACCCAGGGTGGGGGTTTATGTGTGAACTTCGGTTGAGAGTGTGGTATAACATGTGTTAGTTGGCGTAACATGCTTGTGTTCCCAAAACCAGGGCAGATTTTTGTTGTGCAATCCAAGATCATCGAAACTCTTGGTGAGTGCGAAAGATGTCTGAGTTATGCCGTATGTTACGAAGTCAGGTGTTACTGGACATGATAGTTGACCATATGGTTGTTTTATGAAACCTCATGTAGATGTATTTGTATTCTTTTGTTGTGTGGAACATTTACAATGAAGATATTAATTTTTGTTCAAAATTACCAGTATTTCTGGTGGCAAAAACCGAGTACTGCACCCGCAAGACGGACACGGTGGGAGTTTGGTGGATCAACTGATAGATTAACTGACTTAGGTAAACTCATTTTATCAAGACTAGTTTTTAGCTTCTCTTTTTTAACCGGTGACATCCCACGGGCAGCATAATGTGTTCACGCTTTAATGAAAATCATTCTTGCTCTTTTCAAGTCGGTTCTTAAAAAAAAAAAGGCATTAGGGTGAAATTGGCAGTGGACACTTCACGACATCTATGAACTTGTCAAAAATAAAGAGGCTTAAGAACACAAGGAATAAAGCCCAAACAATGGACGACGAAGACGAAGTCTTACCAAACACGGCCATCTTGAGCCAGAAAACCCAAGTGAGAACGACTGTGTGTACGACATCCTTAACTCGAGGCTCATAGAGTCATAGTGAAAGCCGAAAGTTGTTTCCAAAATAGATGAAATGCCGACGCTGAATCAAGAAAATTTTCTAAAGCTCCATTAAAATTTTCTATGCAATTGGTGAGAAACACGTTTGAAGCCAGAGTTCTAAAACATTGTCAATTACTTGGATGAAAATTACCGACCGCACTTTTCGCCTACTGCTGCCACAAAAACCAATGAGAACGAGCAGGCAGCATCACTAGAATAGACATTATGAAGTCACACATCCTACCCTGCTACAGTGAAGTACTTGTCCGGAAACCCAAAACGCATCTTTGGTAAGAAACAAGTTACCAAATCTCCTCCTCGGTTCCTTTAAGCCATCGTCTTTAGAACTACTGGATCAAGAATTTGGTTTCACACCCTCATCAACACACAAAAAAGCAAACCACAACATTCAACGACATGATGCTATCCTTGTCAGGCAGTAAGTTTGTGGTATAGTTAAATTGTCCTCTGCCGTCTCGCGAAGTCCTTGACACTGGACCCCCATGGATGCAGCCAAGCCCTGTGTATCTTCCATTTGCCATAATAGGGAACCCATGGTTGAGAATAGCTGACACACCCCTGAGGTAATTTCTCTCCATGAGACAATGCCGACTTAATTATGCCACAAAGATTGTTAAATTCCCAAACATTTCTTTTCAAAAAGTGCATTTAATGTGTCCTTTCAAGAGAGCATCAACAAGACACTTTAGTTGGCATGCACATTTCGTAACCCTGGTACAGCGAGGCACACAAGCAAATATGACAGCACAGGTTGTCATACAAAATGAACGAGGACGTTTCACAACTATATGATCGTTGCAATCAAAAGGTTCAAAATACAGTAACATGTTTGTGCAAATCAACCATCCAAAACATCCCACAAAAAAGGGAAAACAGGAAAACGAAAGCTACCGTTCCATTCAAAACCATCGATACATTAAAAAGGGTCAAATTTGATATTTCAACACCCAACTCCTACTTGAATCTAGTGGAAAGCAAGAAGGCAGCTGAACAATGCCATGTCATGATCGTGGACTGCAAAAATGAAAGGACAACCACATTAGGGACAGTATTATAGCCCACAAACACAACAAATTAGAGACTTAACACAATAAGCAAATCCATCATCTGAATGTTATTGGTCCTAAAACCACTCAGCGATTAATTAAACCAAGGCCAAGCTAGTCTTCCCCCCATCCCCTCCACCCCACCCAACCACAAAAAATCCCACCTATACACACACACACACACACACATACATATATAGAACAAAAGGTGGCCCAATTTGTCAATCCTAAAAGCAACCGGTGAAATCTAACAAGCAAATAGTTGAAGAAATATTAATGACCAATTTCAGGTTGAACAGCTCAATGAATAGTAGAAATTACACACCTGTATGAATGAGAACGAGAACGGCTAAAATTTCCATTCTCATGGGGGCTCAAGGATCTTCTGTGTGATCGATCATCCCTGCCATCATAATCTGGAGGTGACAGAGACCTAGACCTTGGCTCTGAGCAGTCATCTCTTGTGCTATAGACTCTGTCCCTGAATTTCAGACACATAGATGTGTATGAGGAAACCAATCACCAAATCCAAACAATACAAGAACCAAAATGACAATCAGCAATAACAAAGATGAAGAACCAAAGAAGTCATATTTGTGCATTAAAAAAGTTTTCTCTTTGGACATAAACTGCCAACTGGCTCAAAATTGGACCAAATGCATTATGCATCCGGTGGAAGTGAGTCCCCAAAGTCTACTCATGCCTAAAACCCAAACGAGTACAACGTTTTTACCTGGCACATATGCACAAAAATCTGACAAAAACATTGGCTGCAAAAACTTTGAGTTATGCTTGAGTAAGTAGCAACTGAAACTTCAAAGCTTTCATCCCCATCATTATTAAACCACACTATAGCTTTTACTGAAAGGACAACCACCAGGAGTCATACTTCTAGCAGAGAGTGCTGATAGGCTTGTGACATGTAGATCAGGTTGCTTTCACATTTGTCAACTACTAATCTTTACATTCTTTATTAACAGGACGCTATACAAAAAGAAAAAAGAAAAAACCAGCAACATCAATGGAATTCAAAATTCAAATAAGATAACAAACAAATGAAGCAAATAGATAACCTATCATCTCATTTACTCCATGTGATACATAACCATAACATGCATTGAAGATTCATTCCTATATAGTTTGATCCTTACAAGCCAAAAGAAAACTGTGGAACCACCACATCATTCATATGATTACTGTTGGTGAAGATGATCAATGCTATACTTGAATTGCTTTGAAAACATCAGAAAATAATACTCTTTTTGTCTCTTTACTAATCACCCTTGCATTCTTTTGGGGTCCCTTTTTCACTTTAATAATCTGCAGACAGAAGACCACCAACATGTTACATCACCTAAACAGTACCTACACTTCGCCCGAGAGAATAAGCAGCAAATAAATACAAGCAGTCACAGGTGCATATGCTGAAGCTGATAGAAGCTAAGAATGTTGAATGTGTGCTCTACACAGCCAGAAGCAGAACAGTCAACGAAATATCTGGTTTGAGGACATGTAAGAGCAAACTTCCAAAAGGAACTTCTCTCAAACAATTGATATACTTGATTTTATGTGACAAAAATTGTGAGTTTCATAATAAAGTGATGATATATGATGTAATAAAAGTTTAGTGTTTCTTAGTATTCTTATCATTCTGTTAGCTGATAAGCATTTTCTGAAATCCGTTCAAAGACACAAGCATGTGCCTTGAATCAATCTTTTGTTGTGAGGCAGTTGTAGAAGGTGCCAGTAAGTTTACAAATATTAGCTATCATCAGGAACCAATATCAGTGGATAAATCATGTCCTATATTGACCACAGAAAAGTTTTACTTTAGGGAAAATATCAAACTTCATCCAAGTAAAACTTGCTACTTTCTGAAAGTATAATCACTAAATAGATCCATGGTGCCCATCAAGTGTGGATTTAAGGGAGAGAACTTATGCCTTGAATCACGCCTTGATGGAGAAAGTGACCTTGAGTAGGCTGTCAAAGTAAAGCAGCATTTGTAAGAGCAACAAAGATTGGAAGAACTAAAGCCACTAATTGCTATGGAGATCCATGAAAAAACACTAACATTGATAACGATGCCTTGGTGATCGTAGTGGTGTTCTACGCCTAAAGCTTCCTTCCATATATCTACCACTGCAATTCAATCAATAAGCAAAGTAACTAAGTTGATATTGTATTTATTCACACTAAATAAAAATTAAAAAATGGATGAATGTCTAAAAAATCACTAACCTAATGCGTGCAGTAGAACGCATTTCAGCAGGTGTCTTTCGGTTTTCTTCTGCAAAAACAATGGTTATTTCACGCCCCAAAATAACCTGATGATTCATCTGTTGCTTGGCTTCTGCTGCATCTTCAGCATTCCGAAACTTCACAAATCCAAACCCCCGTGGCTCCCTATAATTGATTCGAGATGAAAAAAAAAAAAAACATGCTTAATGGGTGTTAGTATACAGTTATCACTATGAAAATAGACTTGAGTAGACCACTTTTTATTAAGGAAAGACAGGACAAAAACAATGCTAGTACATTTTGAAAAGATATACAAAGTCCAGACCCTAGATACATCCACCAACTCCAACCCTTTGTTAACAAGAGTAAAATTGAATACAGCCAAACCATAGTCACAAAAAGTATGTTTTTTCCCCCCAAAAAAAAGAAGTGTAAACCAAGTCAACCAAAAAAAAGAGCGAAAAATGGTTTTTATATTGTTCCACCGCTGTGCTTTCCTTTTTCAGTTTTTATATCAAGACAAACATAAGCATCCATGAAACCTCTAGAATGAGGTTGTCTAAGCCCAACCTTTCATTCTTGAGCATGCTAACATATTTCTTGAACTCCCTTTATGTTGAAATGTTTTTCTTTCCTTATCTATCCTACTTGATAATTGACACATCAAAAAGCCACTAATAAACGTGAACACACACACACTAGCTATGCTAAGGTTATTTGACACATCAAAAAATCTCCATCATTTTCACGGAAAAGTAAATGACTTTTCCCTTGCCAGAGGAGGAGCTGTAGATACAAATGGCTATCTTTACCAGAGGATAATTAATATAAACAAAGAAGAAAAAAATACAAGTGTTTACTATTTCAAAGCTAATGAAATGTCAAAATGACCCCATTTAACTGGTCATTTTCTATACTCATAGTTTTCCAAGCTTACAACTTTCAGTTTAAATTTTAAATTTAAGCATGAGAGCTGATGTTTCAACTTTCAAGTATAAGCAGCTCCTGCAAAAAAAAGTGTTGTGGGACTGCAATCCATTAGTTAGAACCAAAATTTGATAGATTGTAAATAAATTGGAGTTAATGAGTTTGATTTACCAGACTCTTGCTTTGGGTCAAGATGTTACATTTTGTAGAAAAAATAAATAGACTCAAAATCAATTGAGGAGCCCATACAAGGTTCTTATTTTTGGGCACACAATTTAGGCATGAAAAATTATGGGCTGTGTGATCTTTGTTGGTCAACAGTCATATCTAGCCATACCCTGATTGTGTTGTAAGTTTGGATACTTACACCAATTAGCCTTTTGAACTTCAAAAATGCATTGAGTTCAGAATGGCTCTTACAACATTGGTTATGGAAACTTAAAATAGGCTCATCTCTGACATAAAATTTATAATCATTTCTAATATATGATTCCCTAAAAGAAAGGGTTGGAGTTTATAAAACTAAATCGTAGTTTTCAACATAAAAAAGATTTAGATAAAGTATAGCTAATTCATTAGCAAAACTGATTTCTAATGCATAGTATAAAACCTTAACCAATTACACCTGATGCAAAATTATTCTTGAAAATTGTGAATTACAGATTTCAGTTTGATGTGTTTAATGATTTGACAGGTTACACTTAAATAAATAAAAATTGAATTTGAATTCAACATATATGTGAATCTTGATATGTACACTTAAACCGACATATTCTTATCCATACTTACTTAGCTTGACTATGAATTAAATTTAATAATGTGAATTTTGTTTTATACATCTAAACCCTGTGTTCTTATGGAAATTTAACTTGATTGATCTATAAATTTAATGAAACTCACTTCAGATTCCAAAGGTGGTACAATTATCAAACTTAAGTGTGGTTCATAACCATTAAATGGATATTCCCCACCAACGCTAACTGATTAGTTTTGATTGTGCACCCATGATATAAACTTTCAATCTACATTCTCTCAAACAATCTGACCAACATTGCTTCACGTGGATAAGTTTCAAGACAGAAGTTCTGCACAGAAATAATATCCTATTATCATGCACTCCAACTAATGTACCAGAAGCAAAGGGAAGGGGAAGAACAATGCTCTTTAAAATTGTAAAGTCACAGAATAGGCATCAGAAGAATAATGGAGTTTCAATAACCCAAGAAATAATCATACCCTGTATAATAATTCTTTGGAAGATACACATCCTTCACAGGTCCAAACCGTTCAAATGGAATCCTTAAATCCTCGGGTCTGCATCAAGACATTATTTTGCTTTAAAGATGGGACAAAAATTTAAGGCAGAAATACAAGAAAAAGAGCAAAATCTTGAGATCACAATAGCTTCCAGATGCAGCATTCCAAATTGAGTTACAAAAAATTACAAAACCTGGCATAAAGCATCACCACAATCAGTTCAGAAATATGATAATCAGAGACAATAGAAACGCCAAATACCAAGATAGATGCAACAACATAAAACAAAAGCAACAGACCCACATTTACAAACAATTTCATCAAGGAATTTAGAAATTGAAAGCTGCCATGTTGTGACAGGTGAAAACATACAATTTCACACCATAAAGGATTATATATTTCAAGTGGTTGCCAAACAGAGTATGTGTCATAGACAGTTCGAGGAAAGTTGCTTCACATGATTGTTTGCTCAAATGGGACCCATATATGTGGCACCCACAGCCTATTCACTTGTTTCATGTGGAATCAATTTAGCATGGAACCTTGAAAATTTCCTGATTATGGTCTGGAAGCACTACAACCATTAATCATTTAACTAATCTAGAAACAGATCTAAACATTAAATACTGGTACATGGGCATTTATAGAGATTGATAAGGAAGATGCCATCATTGTCACAAAAAACGGCGTTATACTAAAAATAACGCGTATTTAATGCTAAAAAAGTTCCAGCCGAAAAAAAACGGGAAAAAGACGCGTTTTTTAGAAAAAAACGGCAAATTTTAAAAAACGCGTATAAAACGATTTTTTGCGTTTTCTTTTAACGTGCGACTGTAAATGGCATAGTATGTAATATTGCTTAAGACGTTGGCTTTTTTTAAAACTTGTTCAACCTTTTAGTGGCAAAAAAGTATTTTCACATAGGAAAAGAGGGCTTAGGGTTGAAAACTTGGAATCTATGTCACATAGGTATGGGTACGGGTACCGGTATTGGTACGGGTACGGGCCATTTTCAAAAAACGTGGGTACGGCCGTACACACGGACATATATATATATATATATATATATATATATATATATATCAAAAAATTTTAAACAATAACAAAATGCTAAGGGTGTTCCTTTAAATACATTTTTCTTAAATTTTTCTGATTTTTACTAGTTTTTTCTGATTTTTCCTGATTTTTTCTGATTTTTTTTAGATTTTTCTGAATTTTTTTTTTTTTTTNAATCCTAACAAACCTGGACGTACAAAAAAATTGTAGATAATCAGTATGTGCAACTTCTGTTTCTCATTGTTAGCTCAGATAGTGGTTGGATTGCAGGGTTTTATTAATCTTGTGTGTATGATTCCTAATGTGATGGGCACGTAGATACTGTTTTCATTGACTGTTTGTGCAACACAGTAATTGCTCTTATTCATTTATCCCGTAGCTACATATAAATGCTTTTAGACTGATTTCTCATTTATCCCTTATCTAGTCATTTTTCAATGTTTCTTTTAATTTCTCATTTACTTTTTTTTATATAATTATCAGGATTATTTATTTATTTTTTAAAAATTTGCCGTCTTTTTCCCGTTTTATTCCCGAGATTTTCGGCTTCGCCGTATTATACCCGTTTTTTTCATCGCCGTATTATACCCGTCCACGTTTTTTGTGACAATGCATTAAACTCATCAGTTCTATACATGTTTTCACTCTTCAACTAAGTAAGCAATATAAAATACGTAGATAAGAAGTCTCCTAAAAACCTTTCTGGGATCAATATGGAAGATGATGGAAATGTGATGCACATCCATAACAGATCTGGGATACCACACCAAATATCCAGGAATGCCAAGCCATTTCCTGACATCATTGGACTTCTTGGTCATAAGCATTCTTCATTTGGTGCAGTGATGGAGGACCCATAGCAGGTTTACTGTCCCAGACTTTCATCATAAGTTTTCGAGTGATAAACGCTTGAGTTCCGTTCCTAATTTTCAAAACGAACATTGCATTTTATTTAGCTTACTTTTTCTCTATTTGGGACCACTTAATGTGCATACTCTCACCTAGGCTCAAGGCCAAACTCACTGAGCCTAGCACTTTATATATATGATGTGTGTGTGTGTGTGTGTGTGTGTGTGTGTATAGAGCAAGATATTAAGTAAAACAATCTAAATTTTAAGCTGATTCAACCAACTTTTGTAAAACAAATACTATTAATTTACGTAGTACATACATACCTACACATATACTGTGTGTTTGTGTTTGTGTGTGTCTTTTTTGCTTGACTATAACCTTTTCTCTCTCTCTCCCCCCCCCCCCCCACACTGCACCAAGTCATTTTTGGAAAACAACAAAATTTGCTTACACGATTTTTTTTTCTCACTTTTCTTTTTTACATTGTCATGTAGACTTGTGCACAAGCATTTTCGCCAGAATTCGTGAACAGCTCCAGTATCTTCATACTCAGATTCCAAGTCAACGTAAGAGGTCCGGTTGCTACTACTATATCCTATGCATGATAAAGACGAAATGCTGCGGAATTAGAAGCCTCCTTCCAGGTATATAGTGGAGTGTAGCATGCCTTTCTAGTTGTACAGCTCTGCAGCACTATGTGTGTGCATGTGTGCAGGGTGTTTGAGTGCGTGTGTGTGTGTGTGTGTGAGAGAGAGAGAGAGAGAGAGAGAGAGGAATGGACCATTTTATGCTTACTGCTGCCTAATAGACTTCAAAATCAATAGCCGCAGGCGATTTTTGTTTGACATGAACCACTAGAGGTGTCATTCAAGTTTACTTAGGGTGCTTTTGTGAAGGGAGAACAAGGGAAGGAAAAAAAGGAAAAAGAACAACGGTATGTCGAATTTAAAAGTAAGGATAAACAATTTGCTTATCCTGTTTTCCATCAGATCAATTTGATGAAGCTCAAAGAAACTGCAGTGAAGCACCTGGCAAGAATTTTCCCAGACTCTTAGACAAACAGAGCGGTCCCAAGCGGAGGAAAAAGCCACTATGTTCGTTAAGTGAGAAAAGGAAGGAGTACAAACTTCAAAGAGTAACAAAAGCAAATATCACGGCAACAGTCATAACACGAGATGGGATCCCTAAAATCATCATTGCAAGCATGAAAGCGGAAGTTGAAAGCATGCGAATGATAATAAACGATTTTTCTACCAAAAACAAAGACACCGAACATATAAACAGCCAGGGACCGACTGCTCGCTCACACACACACACACAGAGAAAGGGAAGGAAAAAGAGAGAGAGAGAGAGAGAGAGAGAGAGAGAGAGAGAGAGGCCAAGAAGCACGGACCTGGCGTCTAGGGCAACATTTCGAACGAGGAGGCCTGAAGGAGCGGAGGACCGCCGGTCTCCGTAAAACCTAGATGACCTCTCCCCTCTTTGTCGGTCCCTGGGGTCGTCATACCTCTTCCTTCGAGGAGGGCTCCAGCTCCTGCTCTTACTCCTGCTTCGTCTGGGGCTATAGCTTCTGCTCCTGCTTCTGTACCTCCCCATCGCTGGTCCTCTCCCTGTCCCGTCTTCTCCTCCTTGTTCCGTTGGGGGGACTCCCAATCAATCTCCACTAGATATCGCTTCTGTCGACACGGGGCGCAGACGCACCCTCCTCCCCGGCGAAACGGATCAAATGCTTCGGGGCAGCGTGAACACTTGTGTTTGGGGCCGTCAGGGCGCGAAGCGGGACCGAGTTTTTGTGCGCGACCTCTGTGCACGAAAACTATCGGTGCGGATTTAACATTCCCATTACTCGAAAGGTCTACCACAGAGGGGCTGAAAAATGAGCCGAGCAAGTCTAACTCGACTCATTAAAGCTCGGCTGGAACTCGAGTTTGAGTCAGCTTTTCTACTAACTCGACTCATTAAAGCTCGGCTGGAACTCGAGTTTGAGCCAGCTTTTCTACTCAACAAGTCGAGTTCGAGTTGATTGTTCAGCTGTTATTGCGAGTTGATTGTTCAGCTAGTTTATTTTATCAAAACGAGTTCAAGTTCGTTTAACGAAGCTCGCTTAAGCCAACTGGGCTCGTTAGCTCGAGTAAGGATATTTTTCTTCGGTTTTTCTGTAGGTGCTTCATTTTCCCATTTTTTTCTCTCTCCTCACTCGCTTTCTCCTTCATTCTCGTGAACACGCACCGAATACTCCAAACTTCAAGCCAAGGTACACCCTCTTGCTCTTGGCCTCTACTATCCCTCTACTCTCCCTCTCTCACTTGGGAAAAAATTGTGTGAATAGTAATACTAATGAACATTGAACCTATTTCTTGTTTTCCTCATTGTTTCATCTTCATTTTTTCGTCTTTTTTTCTCTCTTCACTTTCTTCCTCTTTCATCCTCCAATGCCAACAAACTCCTTCGATCAGCACCGATATCCGGCGATCGGTGGAACTGCTGATGGCAACCAGGCTACCAGCTTGCAACAATGGTGCTCCTCTCTCTCTCTCTCTCAATTAGAGAAACAAGGTTTCTGAAAACCTTCTCTCCCTCAAACGAGAGAGGGTCTCAAAAACCCAATGATCTCTCCTCCAGCAAGGGTTTCACTCGAGTGAGGGTTTTGCTTGAGCGCAGACCTCGCTTGAAACCCTTGGTTAGGGTTTTGTTGGAGGATGACCCTTGCTCAAGCAAAATAAGCAAGGGTTTCTGAAACTCACAGACCCTTGCTTGAGCTAATGTCTATTTTCTCTCTGACCTCATTCGAGTGACGTCTGTTCTCCCTCAAACCCTTGCTCGAGCAAAGGTCTGTTCTCTCTTAGACCCTTGCTCGAGCGAGGGTCTGTTCTTCCTCAAACCTTGCTCGAGCAAGTGTTTTAGAAACTGAAACTCATTGTGGGTTTTTAGGCTTTCAGCTCGATATAAACATCATTCTTTTTTTTCTTCTTTTGGATTTCGGTAACATATGATTGTTCCTTCTCCTTTTTAGAACTACCTTCTGCTACTACCGTCTTTTTCCATATTCCATACATGAAGCAATATCGCCTTCCACAGCAGAAGCATCTTGAACAAGCAATTAATCAAGTTAAACGAGTCGGTCGAGTCAATCTCGAGCTCGAACGCAATTGATCGAGTCAAGCTTGAGCTACCATTGTAAAGCTCTACTCGAGTTCGAGCCGAACTCAGCTGACCAAAACAAGAGTCGAGCCAAGCACGAGCGGGCTGAACTCAGGTTCAACTTGACCCATGTTCCGCCCTACCAGCATGCGACATGCCCTTGGTTCATCTCCATTCAGCCCATCCACAATGGGACTCCCTCTTTTGCTTCCTTTCTCCTTGGACAATTCTTACCCGGTGCCCTTTCTATTAATGTCTTTGCCCTTGGTCTCTAGTTTTGTTTTCTTGGTTTACTGTAAGCAATGCTCTCATCAAGTGGTTGCCTTCTTTAAAATCATTTGCCCCAGTCTCCTCATAATGTTATTCATGTGTAGAAGTTTTTCATCTGCACCTTGAAAGAGCATAGGAGAATGGAACTTGACGTGCGGTGGAGCAGTTTTGGTGGTAAGGAGGTGAGATTTTGCCTACTACCCCTTCATTGTTGCTCTTTGTGTGGGGTTTTGCTACTCTTAATAGATTTTTTTTTTTATTTTGTTTTAACTGTCGGAACAAAGACAAATATGAGAACAAAGACATTTGCTTGTGCTTCATAGTCAAAGCGAGAAGCCTGGAAGGAGGTGGATCAAGAATAAATCATGCTCGTCTTGAAATAATACATAGGACAACAAGGTAGATAGGATGAGCTAGTTGGCAAATGAGATGATAAAGTTAGAGAACTTTTTCTTGTACATTAGACAACTTCAACGTGGGACAAATTGTTTTGCAAGAACTCTTGTACTGGGAGAAGGTGTAGCCAAGGGCGGAGCTAGAAATTTATCATGAGGGGGATTGAATTCTAGTTTTAAAATTTTGACAGGGACTGAAATATCATTTTTTAAATTTTTATACAGGGCAAGTGATTTTTTTTTTTTAATTTACATGTAAACTAAAAAAATCTTTGAGGCAGGCCAAGGCCCTTGCTGGCCCTCTTGGCTTCGCCCTTGATTGTAGCTGTTAAAGGGTCATATTCCTACATGGTAGGACGATGAGATTATGTAGTATGAGGCAAAAGAAGTGCGTTTTGACACCATCTCGTCGTACAGAAGATGTAGAGACTTGAAATTACAATGGACATCAAAATGTCTGCTATTTTTAGTAAAATGCCAGTTGGTATGGTCCAAGAGGAAAATCGGGCTATAGTAGAGCCAAGAAAAACCTCACTAGAAGGTACCAAACCACTGGCCATTCAGTTGAATGATATAGCCATGTGTAGCATTTGCAATACAAGTGAATAGGAGAACACAATCAGGCAAGTTACGCAAATAATTATTCCAGTTGCGATGAACACCATAATGCCTCTCGTGGAGGTGTAGGTGACAAATGATCCATTGGAGATAGAAAGCAAACAAGCACCAATAGAGGATTCATCATTACTGTCCTGCAACAAAGAACTGCAAACAAACAGATGCAACTATTACTGTAGTGACGCAGTAGGGAAAAAAACATTGGGAGTACCTACTTCTAATTTAGAAACCTTTTAGGGAAATGAAAAGAAAAAGAATGAAGAAATAATGAAGCTGATGGAGGAAAGAAGGAGATCAAAAGAGAGGGAGAATGAACTAAAAGCATGGAAGCGAGTAAAACAATTCGACAGAAAAGGAAAAGATTAGAATGAAGGTATTAGAAATTTAAGCCAAGTATGCAAAAAAGGAAGATGGGATTACAAGGAAGATGAGAAAGAGACACAACATGAGGAGGAGGGAGAAGACAAATAATTGAAAGGGGTTTAGAATGGAGAAAATAATGTCTCATATTGAGCCTTCTTTCATTGTTGAGGTCTTTCTTTATTGTTTGCAATACACTAACAATTATAGATCTTTATAATGGCAATATAGTGACTGCGGGATAATGGTTTTACTATCACATGTTCTTAATATGATATCAAACTATTATCTTAACAATGAAACATTGTTAACTACAAATGTTGTTCGTGACAAAAATACAGTAACTCTGTGCATTGATAGTATTTGAACATTGACTAGAGAATTTGTGGGTAACATTTCTAGTTGATGTCAAAAAGCTCATATCACCTCACTAACTCTGAGTTTCTAACAATGTCTACAGACTAGTTTGCTATATTGATAGCAAGCTATTAAATTTTTATAGTGTTTGTTTAAAAGTTCTATTATTGCCTTTTTTTTAATGTGGTATCAAGATGCTATCTTAGTGATGACATACTAGTACCTATGGATATTTTCATAATAGCAATATAGTAACTATAAGTGTTTTTCTTATATCGGACTGCTGATAGTGGATTTTATGAGATAAGATACTTCTTTCATGTCACTATGCTTCATATTTCATTTGCCAAAGCAGGCTGTCAAAGCATTTCCATCTACAGAAGCATGCTGACAAAAGAGTTTTATCTATTGAACTAGACTTTCAAATGAGTTCCATTTGCTGAAGTAGACTTTCAAAAGAGCTCCATCTGATAGAGCAAGCATTTAAAAGAAATCTATTTTCTAAAGCGGGCTTTCAAAAAAGTTGCATCCATCGAAGAAGACTTTCAAAGAAGTTCCATAGGCCGAAGTAGGCTTTCAAAAGAGTTGTGTCTACTGAAGTGGGCTTTTGTTAGAGTTCCACCCACTGAAGTGGACTTTTTAAAGGAGTTTCATCCACCAAAGTAGGCTTTCAAATGGAGTTTCATGTGTTGAAGTAGGTTTTCAGATGAGTTTCATCTCTCGAAGCTGGTTTTCGGAAGAGTTCTATCTACCGAAGCAAGCTTTTGAAAGAGTTCTACCTATTGAAGTGAACTTTCAAAGGAATTCTGCCACCGAAGTAGGCTTTCAAAAGAGTTTCGTCTGCCGGAGTAGGTTTTCAAAAAAGTTTCATCCTCAAAGCAGGTTCTCAAAAAAGTTCCATCCAGGAGCCTTGAGTTTCATCTACTGAAGCAAACTTTCAAAAGAGTTCAATATGTTGAAGCAACCTTTCAAACTTTAAAATTCTACTTTCAGATTTTAGAGTTTCAAAGTTTTTTTTTTTTTAGCTTTGAGATGTTTGTAAACTTTAAGAGTTCAAAAATATAGCCTTGCTTTCAAACATTTTTAGAAAAGCAACCATACCTATCACGAGCCGACTTTTTTAAGCTTATTTGGCTACGTGGCGCCGAAGATTTCTCAGACCTTCGGCCAACCTTAACTCAATCTCAATGTAGCAGAAGCTTTAATCAATCTTTTGGGACTGTGGATGAAACGAGGAGCGCTAAGCACTCGGCACACCATCACGCAGGATTATCCCATAGTAGACCATTGGGAGGCCGTGGCCATGAGGCCTTTGCCAGAACATCACCATTCCTCCAGACACCTATCTACTATACAAAATCTAGGTGGGGGTAGACTTTTCTTGAGAGGAAGTCCCTAGCCGAAACCAGTTACTGATGATGCTCAGAATGAAAGAAATTAAATAGAATATGTGGTGCACAAACCCTATATTTCATATAGTTCATAAAGGACATATAATTGGCACCAAATATAAGAGTGTGCTTACATGCAAGTTTTTTTGACCACTTTGCATATAGACCATTGTAGATGAGTAAATATCACATTTACTTGCCTCCATATTCACCAATGAAATCCTAGAGACAAAACCCATCCTATCTATGTGGGGTCTGACCTTTCCTAGCTCCTTTACTAAGAGTAATCAGACCAAGTACTAAGTTTTACTGGCCTGACATCTAAATACTTGATTGTCAGCCTTGCCTTGAATAAACCAAAGCCAATGTGTCCTAGGTTTTGCAAAGATTATTATTTTAAATATCTAAGTGGACCATAGAAGTATAGGGATTTGAACAGTAGAGCTCCAAGAGAGAAACATAGTTTCAACTTGCATTCGTCATTGAACTATGTATGCATGGTCCTAAATTAGTATCATTCATGCAATTAGGTCACATATGATCAAAATCTGGTTTCTGAGGTTTTAACATTTGGATTAAACCTAGACATTTAATTCCATTAGATCTGGATTGAAGGTTCGATATAGATCCAGTTCCAGAAGCTCGATTGATCCAATTTCAAAACTTAATTAAGATGCAAAGCTCTCAAGTAACAATCTAGGAGTTTATTGATCCAAACTGAATTCAAGTCAAAATCCAGTTCGAAAGTTTTATGGATTTAGTCTTTTACGATCCAACATTATGATTCTAACTGAACTGACAGATCCTGATCATGATTCAAAGTGAATGATGTGGAGTGAGATCCAATATCATAGTCTTAAGGGTTATCTAATCATACTTAAGATCTAAGATGCTAACATTCTGAATATTCAATATTTAGAATTAATTGTCCAATCATTGCAAGATCATATCAACACTTTGTTATCTAAAATCTAGGTTTAATATGATAATAGATCACTTAATATGAAAATATTTTAAGGTGTAGACTGGCCAAATGCTTAGGACTTGAAGTAGTTGGCTTCAACATCCAGTCTTGAGGATATTGAGGGAAAGCGTGTTCACTAATCGTTTTGAGAACTAAACTATATGAATTAATCCTAATTTGAAACATAGATAGATATATTGGAAACGAAAAGACGATGTAGATCAGTTGTCGCAAACTCGATGACATTTTAAAGTTATGTGTGTAATCCTCACATATGACCCTAATGGCATTTCAAAATTTTATTTGGAAGAAATATTATTTAAATTGTGAAAATTTAATTTATAAATGATATTATCTAGATCTGAAAATCGTATTGAATTAGGAAATTGGATCTAAGGAATTGAATTTGGACTAGGTGAATGAAATGGATATTTGATCCAAGGATAAATTGGTTTGGATTATGAAACTACATAAAAACTAAAATATGGATTCGAAAATTGGGTCATTTTAGATTTAGAAATTGGGTCATAACTGGCTTTGTTAGATTTTAAGGTTTAGATTTGGGATTGATGGATTTTGAAATTAGATTTCATCAGCAAGGTGGATTATAAAGAGGTGGGCTTTGAAAATTGATTTGATTAGGTTTAGATTTGAAAATTGGATTGGACTAGGCCTGCACGAAAATTTGAAATTTGGTTTTCAAAATCCAATTTCAAAAGTTAATTTGGTTTTCAGAATAAATACTTGATTCAATTGAACCAAATCTAATTTTCTAACCCACCGCTTTGAAATCCAAATAAATCCGTCTATAAAACCCAAATGTAGGAAGATCCAATTCAAATCCATTTCCATCAAACCAAATTTCCAAATCAACCTCCAAACCAACTTCAATCCTAACCCCATTTTAAATCTAAATTTCAAAATTCATTTACAAATCCAAGGAAGCTATTTCCAAATCCAGATCCAATAAAACTAGGAGCTCAACCCATTTCCAAGTCCAATACAATTTGATTTCAATTTGAAATCCACAACTAATCAAGTTAGTGTTTAAATTCAAAATTTCAAATCCATACCCAATTCCCAACTAAAGTAATCTTGAAAGTCCAGATTTTGGTAGGACCAATCCAATTCCAATACCATGAAACCAATCCTTCAAAATTACAACCCCTTCCAGGCTTATTTTCAAATTTGGATCCAATCAAAATTTCATAGCATACCCAAAATCATATTTCAAATCTAAATTCGAATCTAATCCACTTCCAACCAAATTTTCCGTTGAAAAATATTTGAAAACATTGTTAATGTAGCCTTGGGTCTGGCTTGAATAAATCGAGGGAATGAGCCTCGGAGTAAAGAGACGTTTCAAGAAGAGAACTCAGCTACGTATCTACTTCAATCAAATAAGTGATCATTGTTGATATGCCAAGACATCTCTCCACCTAGAGTCACATAAATCGACACTCACTTCAGTAAGTTTTTGATGGAATATCAAAGATTTGATCAAATGGAGTCGTATTTGCTTTTATACTCTATACATCCAAATAAAAATATTCAAGAACAAATAATTATTTAAAATTTACAAAACATAATACCCGGCCAAACAGGAACCCAATGCAAAACCCTAAATATAAAAATTCCCAAGTTCTCTAAATCTCACTCGAGCATGTATATACCCAGCCCCAATCAAAGTGCGAACTCCAAAGCTATCAAATCATACGTGCAATTAATGTTACACGTTGGCCAAAATGACGTTCTTCTCTCTTGTTTAGTGATTCAGATTGTAGGTTCAGCGAGAGGGTCATTAGGGCCCTTGCCGATGTCAAACAAACAAAAATCATATTCCTAATCAACTTCTGAAAGAATTGACCTCTCATGAACATCATACTGAAACAATCAATTACTCCTAAAATCAAAGAGAATTCAATACATCAAAACGAAATTTGCAGAAGCGGATAGCATTACATTATGAATTAACAATTACATGAAGATGAAAATGCATTTACTAACAAATGGTAAATAAAGGAGCAGATGCCATGCTGACATCAATAAAGATGATATGGTAGATCTAAACATCAATAAATAAGCATCTGGTAGATAGACATATAGTAGAAAATTAGCTAATGGGTGCAGCTTGGACACATGTATATGGTAGATCTAAACATCGGTGCGAGTTCAAAAAAGTGTTAGTAGCTTTGAATTGAAATTGAAAAGGACTTGAAACATCAACTTAATAGACAAAAGAAGACTAATAGTCGGCTTACACATTTTAAGATGAGTAATCAGTTCACATGCGTGTGTAGAAGATCTAAAAATAGACCATTTACAAACCAAAGAGAGCATGCCAGGTTTAACATTGCTCATAGAAGAAACTATAGCAGATGAATACATTTCTAAAGGTCTTAACAATCAGCATCACATGAATAGGAAGAGTGCGTGAGATATGAATATAAGTGATACAGCAAACCGTAAACATCTGTCTAGTGATCAATGGGATGCTAAAAGCACCAACAATCTGGAACCAAAGCAAGCAGAAATACCTGTTCTGAAAAGCTGTCAAAATGCCATGGGCGATTTCGTAATGGGGCCTCAAAGGCCACTACCAAAATCCATCAGCTGCATTATGGAAGAACTTTAGTTGCGGTCTACGATTGGTGGGGCTTGATTAAGCCAACCCATTTTAAACTATCAGATGCACATGACCAAGAAACAGGTTTGCTCCGCTAGCCTATTTCCAAGAGCTGATATTGTTGTGGGTTTTCACTAGAGTTGCAGAGAGGACCGAAAGGGATGCATGGGTCAGACAAATGCTAAATGGCTGACATTTTGATAGAGGTGACAAGTGAATTTAGGCTGTGACATTGCTGATGGTAGCGGCGTAGTGTGGTGAGGTTATCAGGGTAGAGGCAGGTGGCAGTTGCTGTGTACATGAAAAATTTCTTCAAATAACTATGCATGCAACCTGGATTGAAAATACAGCTTCTCCTCCATTTCAATTTAAATGAGATAACATCTGTACTGTTGATACAAGGATTGACTGTTCCTAGTGCTCTTACTAGCGTAATCAATCTAAGGTCTAAAGCAACTACACTTAATGTCTAATGTTCCAAATGCCATGCTTCAATCCTAATGAACAAGTAACACACATGCACATGGACTTAAAATTGGAAGAGAATTGATTTTTGTAAGTTCAAGGGACATAACATACCTAAAGTGATGATATCATCATCTGGTCATGACATGCAACCTATATCTACATGATGTATGTAATTTAGAAACTTAATTCGGAACTTGGAGTTGGATTTGGATTTGAACATAGAATTATTATTAAAACTTGATTTTGAAAGAAATATGATAAATTGGATTTGAAACCAATTTTTGGAACATGTGCCTAAAATGATGTATAACATGGCTAAAAATAGGATTTAAAAATTAATTTTAGCAAATATAAGTTTGAGAATAACATTCAAAGTCATGTTAGAAATTTGGATTATGAAAACAAAGTTGAAAACTCTTCTTAGAACAGGTTGGAAGACTTGATGCTAGTTTGTAATTTTTTCTTAGAAGATGTCGAGGTGTTCAACCTTCTCTATATAGGAAGATTTGTTTAGCAACCCGGATAGTGTAGAACCTACATCGGTTCCAAGAAGGAAGTGCATGTGTGTGATCATATTTGGGCTAACCAACACGTTAAAAGATGAAAATTAAAGTGTGTGCATGCATAGCAAACCATTTCGCACAATTAGCATTTGAAAGTAGAATATATGTAGTGCAAAACTAATCTAGAATATCTATAATGAGGAAAGCAAAGAAATGCCATAAAAATGGATAATGTATGATTTTAGGATTTTTTAACAACATAGTAATGCCACCAAAAATTATGTTGATATGTGTAATTCATTTCTTTCATTGAATCCTCAAAAAGTGAACTATCGTGATCAAACATTACATTACACAAGAAAACATAAAATAACATGTTAAAATCATAGTTTTCAAGTAAGAGAATGAATGTAAACTTACCACACATGGAGAGAATCTAGACAAGTGCTATTGAATCTTAGAATATACCTAAGATATTAACTAGCATGAACAAAATTCAATTTCCTAAACTTGTTACGAAGACAAAACACAACATAACACATTGAAGGATGAGGCTGGGCAAACTACCAAATGGCATGGACTGATATGAAACATTATGAATCATATCTATCCGTATTGGAAATGCCTAACCTAGTGCCATCATGCAAAGAGTTTGATGAAACACTAATGAGAAAGAAAAACATGCATTGTCCTAGCTACTTGTTACGAAAATACAATATAATATGCATTACATGAGAGACACAACCTAAGATTAAGACAAAAAGGACCAACCAGACCATGGAACTTGATGATAGCATCCTAGATACTAGATGAAAACTAACCGTGCATGGAACTAACACATTTCCAATGTAAAACAAAGATTAAATATTGAATCAAGAAAGCAAAACATGGATTTTGCGAAACTGCCAAATCGAAAACTTGCTTCGATATGAATTTCAGAATGATGGAAGACATATTAAATGACACGAGTTTTGACTGAAATTTAGGGTGGACACTCCATGCATGGGTGGCTATTAGGCTAGGTGTTGGCTTGGAAAATCAATTCAGAATTTGGACTATGGGCAATAAAAAACATAAGATGGAAAATGTGAGATTTGACCTTATCATATTGGTAAAATGACCTACTTTGAGATGATAATAACCATATCACACGACTTTGGTTTGGTTTGAAATTTGGAAGGCAAACTCTATACACGACAACAGAGAATCAAACTCATTTGATAGATTTGAAAAACATGTTCAGGGTGACAAGTTATGTTATACCAAAAGTATAGCAGAAATATGATCATTGTAGAAATAAGAGAACTGAGTTCAACCAGCCAACTTTAAATAAAATTTGATTATGTAAATGGACCCCTTTTGACTTGAAATATTTGGCATAGAATTTCAGTACAACAATGACCTGTCGTAATTTAAAATGTTAGAAAAATATGTTCTCATAAGAAGTTGTAACATGACAAACTTGACAAGAATTCTCTTTTGGTAGGACAAGTTTGTGAAAGAATTGTTTTTTCAACTTTTTTTTATTCAACAACCTATCAAATCAACCCAAATTGAGTTGAAACTGATGTACAAAGAATTCTTTTATCAATCAAAGTTATAACTTAACTTATTGAGCTCCAAAGTTTGTAGATCTTTTAGGAGCGATTTTCTACAACCTAAAAATTGCAGAAAATATGTTCTAGAAAATCATACAAACGATGAGCCAAAACAACCTAGATTTTAATGGAATTTGGTGGAAACCAACTAGACACATTTGAAAAACCAAAGAATTTTATGATTCACCGATGCAATTCACCTATTGAGCTTTGGTTAAACTTAAAAATGCTTGTCTCTAAAGCGCGGATCACTTTGAGAATCATGAAACACCATGACAAATGTTTGCAAATCATGATGTGTAATATGGATGATACTAACACCCATGAAAATGACAGAAATAGCTCATGGATGTATATTAAGGACTCGAAACTAAAGAATGATAATATAATTAGTTATGAACATGATGCATGAAGAGGTACGGCATGAATCAGGTTAATCATTCATTGACATAGCTTGTAGATTAATGAAACCCAATGAAAATATGTTATTCATAAAAAAAATGTATATCCGATAAGAGTGAAAGTACGTCTATATTCCTCTTGATGGCCGAACCATGAAGATGTATCACACATGAAAAAATAGGCTATAAAACATATAATGTCATGAACCGAGCATCCTAAAGGAGAGCTTACATTCATATAAGTGACCTCAACCTCTCTACTTCAACTATAATCCATGATAGGTTTTTAAAAAAGACTTCATCTACAAGGATGAATTATTCATCAATGGCCATAGAAAATGGCATTATAACAATAACATAGTAGTAAGCAAAACAAACGAAACAAAGTATCTATAGAGAACTCCAAAAGTACACATGGCTGGCATGTAAAGAGAATAGAAGGATGGCTTGAGAGAGAGAGTGAGAGAGAGAAAGAAAAAAGAAAGATGGATGACCTGACTCATTGATTAGCTCCTTTTCGTTATCTTCTTTTTTCTTTCTTCCTTTTCTTCTTCTTCTTCTTTCTCTTCTAACTCTTCTTCCTTCTTGTTTAGACATCTAAGGTGATCCTTTTAGGGGGTGGTAATCTCTCTCTCTCTCTCTCTCTCTCTATATATATATATATATATATATATATATGCATACCTTGGGGCCTGGGGGTGGTGAGAGGTATGGCATGTCCCCAAACTTCCCCTCCCCGCAAACTCTCCTCCTTTCTATTTATAATGGGTGGGGAGAGAGATAGTAAGGGAAAGGGGAGGTGGAGTCAACCTTCTTCCTCCTTGTGAGATGAAGACAAAATTTAGTTTCATGGAAAAAGATAGATAAAAGCCGATTTAAGGGTTGATATTAATCTTGTGCCCTCTGGCATGACTGGTGAGTTTGGATCTTCTTACATGAAATCTGTATTTTTTGAAAAAAATTGGATCTCTGATACTGGATTAGAGATCTAGATAATGATCTGAAATGAAGATTTTAATCTAGGATGGATCATGGATTGAGTTTCGACATTGAATTATGGAACTAGATTGTGAATCTAGATTTGTATTTTTGTTTTCAAATGGGAGAGGTGTCTCCTACTTGGCTCAGTTGATTGAATGGGTTTAGCCTAGGTCCAGTTGATTGATCCAGGAGGAGTCAAGTCATGATGGGTTTGGTTTGGGTGACTAGGTTTAGTTTGAGTGAGCCTAGTCAAGCTAAAACTAGTTTGAGTAGAATTGTGTTCAGTTGTCTAAGCTTAGTCAAACTAAGACTGGTTTGGGATATTGGGCTTAGTGGGATCGCGCCCTTTGAGTTAGAAATTGGACTAGGTTTGAGTCATGGTGAGATATGGGCTGGGTCTAGGTTGATTTATTTCAAATAGGTCAAAATGACTTTGGTTTGAATTTAATTGGATCAGATTGTAGATTGGGTCCGATCGGCTAAGCTAAGCTTGGCTTTGATTGAGATGGCAACACCTGGTTGCAGTATTCTAAGTCAGACAGGTATTTGAAAACTAAGCTACGTGGGCCCCATAGGTCTAAACTTGGCAACTATCAGCAAATTCACGATCTAGGTTTACTATAAAGATATTATGGACAGCTTTTCAAAACACAAGGATTATAAACCCCGATGAGGATATGTTAGCCATGTTTTTAAGAATTAAAGTTTGTGGACCCCTCCGAATCTATATTTGGCAGGTTCAAACAGTCAAGGTTTTAAGGCCTTGTGGGGACTAGCCTCTATCGAATTGAATTATATGGGTCCTACCAAGTTTAAATTAGGTAGGCCTTGACAGACCGGACCAAATGGGTTCATTGGAGCTATTTTAGGCAAGTTTGGGCACTATATCTAAATCTCAGTTTAGTTCGCATGGCATCGAAAATGGGCTCTGGAAGTGCTTCAAAAGTTAGTTTCCTACATAAATTCAGTTTTCCTAAAGAATTGTCATTTTTGGTAAAGAAGTGTAGCCTGCCAAGCTTTGGGCTATTTTAAGCCAAAATAAGCCACACAAAGCTTCACTAAGCCAGAAGGAAGGATCCTGGACTTTTTTCTAAGGTAAAGAAAAAGTTTTGACTAGGTTTTAAAGTCAAGGGCCATGTGGACTTACTTGCTTTTGACTGTGAAAATGAGACCTCCCTTTAATTTTAACTAACAATCTCATCTCTAGGGTCTTCTATGATTTTAGTTAAACAATGTAAATATAATCTAGGGTCGGCCTAAGGTGTTAGGGTTTTCTTAGGCTGGTGGTCAGCCTACTTGGACAACCTAGGTGATTTGACTCCATCCTGAGCTCACGGACCAGCTAGAACATGATTCTGAACAGTAATAAAACTAAGGGATAGGGGTAAAATGATCATCTAGTGACGTGAAAAATTTGAAGTGTTTACGATGCTGACCGAGAAAACGAACATGGGTGCTTTTTGCTACTGATGGAAGTGATTTCCAAGCTCTTTAAAAGAAAAACACTACCGATTCCAAGCAATTTTAATCGGCAGTGGTAATGATGGATTATGAGGACAATAGTGAAGAGTGAGTGAATAGGGATAAGCTTGGGCAACAGGCCCGGGCCCAAAAAAGTCGGTCCAGGTTGGCCCGATTAACAATTTTTTAATTTTTTTATTATTTTTATTTAATAATAATATATATTTTGTTATTAAAAATATATTTTATATTTAAAAATTTTATTTTATATTTAAAAAATATATTTTTTTTATTTTAATCAGGTCTGAGCCGGTTCGAGCTTGGGCTCAAGTTTCGAGCGTCCGGCCAACCCGCGCCCGACTCTTGCCTGACCCGATGCCAACCCGATGCCAAGGTTTAAATAGAGACCAACGGACAAGGGTACTGACTAGTGGTAATGCTTTCCACTGAGAAAGATGTCAGCCGGTGCCTAGAGGGACCGATGCCACATGGTAGATAACGTGCCAAGGATGATATGGCTTGTAACGATGAAGGAGGGCTTCATGTGCACCCAGGTAATGAAACAGGGAAATGATCGGTAATGCAATTTGGCGATGGCTCTCAAATTGAACGAGCGATTGGGTGGACCTTTCAAGACAGTGGATCAGGTGGCACCTCCCTTGTATGCTGCCAGATGATACACGGGAGATAGAGCTTGGTGAAAAAGACTATAGACACCCAAAATTTTTATAGGCAAAAATGACCATTTTACACCTCATAAAGGGGACTTTGAACTGATTATTTCAAGTGGATTTGAAATGTAAGGGCTATGAACTAAATCAGATCAAATCAAGCAGCGTACGTATTTGGCACTATGACTCAGATCATCAGAGTTGTTAGCACTTAGAAAAATGATAATTTTACCTCTGATCATCCTCATTTTGCTTTACTTTTCCTTAATTATGCATAACAAGCAAGCCTTAAAACAAGTTTACCAGCTTACATTTTTCCAGAAACGATCCAAAAATGACTCTTTTCCCTTTATTTCTACCATTTTTCATTAATAAAACACCTACATTCCTAATCAGACCCACCTTAGTGTCAGCAGTAACTCCATTTCTAGTTGTCAAGCTTGAATTCCAGTGTTAGAGCTACCATTTCTATGAAATCTGGAATGTTCATATCCAGACATTGTCACTAGTGACTTTTGAAATAATTTTTGAGAGACCTGAAATGTCGATTGTCAATCCAAGTACATAGATGGATTTTGTGTAACTCGAGGAGAGTATCAGTGTATTCAGTTCTCATAGTCAATCGCAAAATCACCATTTCTCATTTTGTTTACATTTCCATATAAATTTTCCATTTCAGCTTGCTATATGTTAAAAAATGTGATTTTTCAAGTACAAATGGATGAATTTCCAATCATACTTTGCATGCCCCTAAACTGAACCAAGTCTATGTCTTGGTGGGGTCAAACGTTTTGCCCAAATTGATAAAACACAATTTTGTGCCAAGGGTTATACATGAATTATTTTTTTATAACCTAAGTTTGGAGTTACTTAGCTAGGGTTTTCATGCATGAGACCTACGCCCAGTAAAGCTCACACAAGGTTTGTGCCTACTTAATTGAACATGTATTACAAAAATTGAACCTAGTTTGACTTGAGGCCAACTGACTTGCATGCAGCTTAGTCTAGACCTAGATCATGCCCAGGTCCACCTCTTTGAACACTAAGTCTAAGCCCATAAGGCCCATTTGAGCCTAGGTTGGATGCCCAAAACTTAGATCCTTGATTCATATCACAATATCAAAACTTAGTTCTATCATGTACTTTGATTCATATCTTAATTTTAATTTCAGATATCTAGATCTAAATCTCTCAATCCATATCTCGATCTAGACTTTTTACCCAAATTCTAGATCCAAATTCTTTTTTAGATCTCTCCAAAATTCGTATTGTAATGCATATTTTTATATGAATCTAAAGTTTAAATCTAAATTAATCAGTTGTTCTTATGGATGACATATGTCAACCATCTATCTTTTCATATGAATAACACATATCATGATTCTATCTTTTTAAAATTCTTAAAGGACACACGTCCTTAATCTGTATAAAAGAGTTCAGGAGGCTGCACCATCCAATAGGGCACATGGTAGAAATATGCCAAGATTGAACACATTTGGAGAGCGTGGCTTCTGTGTCCCATCGGAAGACTCTCCCTACTCCCCTTAGAATCTGTGCCCCATGCACCTGGAGAATCCTCTCTTTTATTATTTCCCTCATTAAGATCTCCCTTGGAGTCTACGTCAGCCTAAACAGCCACCTAGAGAGCCTACATCCAATTTGTGGAAGAATGAAGAAGAAGAGGAATCTCTTTCTCTCTCTCTTTTCTCATGTGTCTCATCCCTCTCATTTTTCTCTTTCTCTTTTCTCTTCTCTCCGTCATCGTCTAGCACTTCTGCTTAGTGCTAGTCATGTATGTATTGCATTGAAGCACTCTATAAAGGCTTCACAAGTAGTTATTCATTCATTGTTTTCTTTTATTTCTTTTACCATGTATATGTGTGTGATTTATATCATTTTCTTTCGTGGTTTCCTTAGGCATGTTTAAATTAATCGTTTGTATGCTTTTAGATCATTACATTTGGGATCTTTGTGCATTTTCTAGCTTTCGAGATGTAACTTTTTAAGCTCATTCAAAATTTGAAATTTGTAAAATTTCAAAATTTGTCTGATTTCAGAAAGCTATATCTCTCTAACTAGAAATTTTAATGATCTATAAAAAACGCAGGTTTCTCCTATATGTGTAATTTGTTTTCCCAATTTCATCAAATTCCGAGTCATTTTGGTCCTATATTTGGTTGTTTTCCCAAAGTGATTTTCTGCAACTTCCAAAATGCATAAATCAGATTCTGAACTTTGTCTTACTTATGAACCATGTAACTTTTGTTTGGGAACTCTGATTTGCATTATGTGAAAGTCAGAAGTTAGATCTACAGGTCTAGTATCACAACACCAAATTTTAGTCAGTTTCAAGTTGATTTGACCTACTAATTAAGTGATTTATTCAAAACTATTTTTCTACAAACTTTTCTACATAATTGTGTTGTCTTATAAACTTCATGATGTTTCTTCTTCCTCTCTATTTAATCATTTCCAAAACCTTCTGCTATGGTTAGTTATCTGTCATACCAATTTTATCCCCATATTTTCATCTCAAAAGGAAGTCTTTAATCCAGTCAAATCTTTTCATGAAATTTATTATTTGACTTGTTTTCTGCAATTTTTTGTTTTAAATTCCAACTCTAACTTCATCAAACTATAACCTTTTGATCCACACCAATTTTTGAAAGGACCTCACTTGATTTGATACTCTTTTCACTATTCCTAATGTGGTCATAGAGTCATTAAGTCAATTCTGTTTTTGTAGTTTTGTGTCATTCTTACTTCTGATCTAACTTTGCAATGTCAAAAAAATTTACCCTATAAATGTTTTTCAAATATGTAAAGACATATTGATTCTTTGTTATGCAGATAGTCTACAGACCAATTCTCATATCAATCTAAGTAGATTTTATAGGGTTTTCATTAGACCAAATGTAGCTACTCAATATGTTTTACAGATTTTGTTTTCTGCAATTCTAAGTTTTGTCATAGGTTTCTAGTCCTTTATCTTTCATATTGAAAAAGTTTTTTCAAATCTACCAATTGGTGGTGGTTTGGCCATTTATAGAGAGTCTTCCTACCAAATTTTGTGTTAAAATAACATGATGAACCTAGTTTTTGAACGTGTCAAAGTCAGCCATTGAGTATATTTGACCTATTTTTCAAACTTGGATAGATCTCATGTTGCAGTTTGCTAACCTAGGTCAAATCTGAGTTCAGCATCTAATCTTGATTTCTCTAGTGTTTAGGGTCAAATCATAATTTGATGTATCAATTCATATTCTAATCAGTATGGATATTGTGTTTGATATTTAACTAACAATATAATGCAACATTTGGTTTTCAAAGTTGCATTTGGATTCACTAAAGAACTCGAGCTAGCTTATCACATTATCATGACCAATAATACCTACACGTGAATTCTTGATCTAGTTTGTCTCTATCGAGAATTCTTCCTAAGTTTCCTGAGTCCAGTTCAGGCAATTTGATGGCATCCATGCCATAGAGAATTGAATCAGATTAGGCAATAGCAATAAAAACGACACTTTTTCCCAGAAAAACCACAAAACGAACAAGAAGCCTCGTCTCGGAATAGGTCCAAGGAGGGGAAACAATGGAATATGGCCCAAGCGGGGGCAGCCAGCATGCCTTCAGAACACAAGATCACATGGGCCAGATCGGGTCCAATGTGGGGAAACAAGGCTGATAAGACGGTTTTGCAAGTAAGGCACCAAAAGATAAAGATGTGCAACAAATCAAAGGGAGGATACGAGGTGGTTAAGTGGCGCAGCGATAAGAGCCTACCTGAGCAGTGTGGGCATGGATCGAGGGAGAAGCTCGGAAGACAAGGTATCCATGGGTCATGCACCAACAGCTTTGAAGCAGAGTGATTGAATCCACCGGACACCAAGCATAACGTCCTGCCCTTAGATCGGAGCGATAACACAATCAGAAGCATGCGTCTGTCGTAGAAGCCCAAAATCAATTCCCACCGATGCCCAAGCTCATAAAGAATGGTACCATTCCTTGCCTAAGTCGTAGATGCTTCTTGACTGTCCATAGCTCACCAGCTTCTCGGTCAAGGCGTTATAGCTGTCCCTGGTATGTAACAAAATCCATAGCAGTACACCCTAAAATGTTTCCTCCAACTGCATAGGGTTGCTGCTTTGGGATAGCCCTATAGTATAAAATTATTGTTCTTATCGGCCTCTAAGAATTCGTAACTATGGATACTTAAGAGTCCCATGACTATTTTCCACCACCTTCAAAGTGCAAAAGGTACTGGGTTTCTTGTTGGACGTGGCGATGGTAGTCATTGGCAGGAGTAAGTACGCACCACGGTTGGTCAATCTTTCTCTCACGTTTTTCCATCTAACACCCCACCACACACCTCTCCCCACGATTTTTTTTTTTTTTTTTCAAAAACGCTGAGTAGATTAACCTACATCCAAACTCTTTCAGAGTAACTGTAGAATACCCAACATATTGAACATGAACACACTGGTTTCAAAGTTAGAAGGAAGGGTTCTCTGAAGCATCGCTACTTACAATATGTAAACAACTAAATATATGCCAATGGAATCCGAACCCATTTTTTGTTCATCAGACAAAATGACGTCAGGTGAGTGAAGGATTCATTTTGCATACATCACATGGAAAACAAGAGCCATCTCCCAGAAAATCATAGAACTCGACAATTGTACTGGGAAGGCATAAAGGTCGCAATCATAAAAAATTTTCTGACTACTAAGATGAAAGAATTTACATTGAGAAGCTGCTAAGTTCATGTTAAGTTCCTGACGTTCGCTGAATCCCAGGTAATCATCAAACAACCGGTGAAGAGAACCATTGCAATGAGTTGTGCAAGATGTTCAGCTCTCAACCATAGGCTCCGGACCCAACAGCTCATTAGGGATCGGCACAGCCCTTGTGGACTGACGAACTGAATTGAAAAGAATGTCCTTGATAACCTTTAAAGTAGGAAAAAGTAAAAAAAAGGAGGCAAATAAATATCTGCAGCCATAAAAATTAAAACCAATGTGACAGCATGGGTAATCAGCTACCTGTGACATTAGGCCATGGACTTGCTCTACAGTTATTTTTGAGCTGTCACGACTGATCTTTGCAAGTTGAGATTCTTCCTGAGTAACAGAAATTTAGAGAAACCATCTAAGCAGATGAGCTAGCTCCAAAAATAGTAAAACATACCATCACCAGAGGAGACTAAACCAAACATGAAAGGCTTTAAAAGCAGTGAAAGATGCTAATATGAAGGAAAAAGGAAAAATGCTTATTTCAACCCATGTTGATGGCAATGTCGGTGAAAATGAGGGGGAAATAATCCAGTCCAAGCCATTTGACATCTGCCATTTGATCTTCTGAAGATAAGTGAAATATAGATATGATTTTTGTCTGTATCATGTCAAAAATGTACTGTCAGTCTACTTCAATGTACTGGGCTCTCTCATGGAAGACTGGATTATGGGCAATATGTATAGCAGCCTTATTTTTCACACCTCATCTTCATGGGAATATCAACATGAAAGCCTAAACCTATAAGCATGGACTTGATCTAGCAACCATAGCTTGCTTCTTACTCCCCCACGAGACTAAATTCCCTCCAACAAATACACAAAAACCATTCCAGACTTTCTATCCTCAATCAACCATGCATAGTCTGCATCAATACATATCTACACCTAAAGATGCTACCTTTTTCTAATAATAACCCTTCTCCAAAAGAAGACTTGAGATATTTGAGAATCATCATAACTGTACCTCAATGCACTTTCCTCAATCTGTCCATAGACTAAATTTACTAACGCCAAGAGATATATCTGGTTTGGTCACAATCACATTGAGGACCTTCCCAATCAACAATCTATACTTCTTGTCCACTAGATCAGACTGATCATCATGAAGATGCACTCTTGGACCCAAAGGAATGATAGCTGGTTTAATACCCAGCATGTCAGTCTCCTTAAGTAAATACAGTACATGAATTTTTTTGTGAGAGAACCACACATTGTTTGCTTTTGGCAAATTCAATCCCTAAACAATATCTAAGAGGTCTAAGGTCGTTGGTCAAAAAGAGTTTTTGCAGATAAGATCTAGTATTTGACATACCTTGTTGATTGTCCTCTATCAAAATGATATAATCTACGTATACATTGCAGCTCTTCTTTATGAACAATGAATGGTTTGAAGAAGATATTCGAAGGCCAAATCCAAACATGACCTCAAACAACTTATGAAACCAAACACACGAGCTCTGTTTTGGACCGTACATAGCTTTCTTTAGCCTGCACACTTTTCCACACTTCCCCCATTCAAACCCAGGTGGCTGCTACATATAGACCGTCTCAAAAAGACACAGTACTCAAGCAAAGTACAAATCTATGGTTGTTGTCATTGTAGAAGTCATATGGGCTAGGCATCATTCAAAAGAGTTGGGGTAATTAGTATACAACTCCACATTTATTTATGAAAATTGGAATATTATTAAGATAGCCTTAAATCCACAGAAGGATCACCAGAAGAAAGCAGGCCAGCATTCACAAGGTGGACGGACACAGGTAAAGCGCCAACACTTTGCGGGCAGGACAAGGCCTTATGAGAGGCGGGATGAACGGACTTTCAGACGGAACCAGCCTACCCGTAGTGAGGCCACACAGGGGTCAGTGGCCACTCCGACTTCTCAGAAGTGCCCCACTTGTTCTCGTGTGCACCCCGGGAAGCCGTGCTATCGGGTGACTGGGGCTTGTTTACATTGCGGGGGTATGGAACACTTCATCAAGGATTGCCCATTGAAGAAAGAAAGAGAATTGAAGAAGCCTGAAGCCGGTTCTTCTAGCGCGCGACAGACGTCTGGACGTGTCTATGCTACTACTGTGGAGGAGCTTCAGGCACACGACCTTGTTGAAGGTACTTTTACTTGTCAGTTCTCATATTGCTAGAGTGTTATTTGATGCAAGAGCGACTCATTCATTTATATCTAGTCGATTTGCTACCTCTCTAGAAGTGTCGGCTAGAAGAATGTCGTATGTTTTAAAAGTTGTTAGCCCTATGTATGCTCAAGAGTCGTGTCATGAGTACCTACCTGATGTGGACGTGGAGATCCATCAACATCACTTACCTGCACAGTTGGTGACATTGGCTGCCTCCACAGAACTTTAAGAATGCATCGACCTAGGGTTTTAAGAAGCCCTAGGTTGAGCAAAAGGGTCTGCCCAAAGACGTGAGCAGATGTGCTCACAGAAGTCTGCCCTAGAAAATCAGAAGAGTAGAGAAAAAAGAAGGATAGATTGAGTATGTTCTCAAACGTTTACTGCTCTGATACCATGTTGAACAAGACGGATGAAGAGGAAGAGAGAGAGAGAGAGAGAGAAGAGAAACCGATTGAACTTCATTAGCTAACCCTAATCTCTAATTAAAGAGATTAGGGGCCGGCAGATGCCCCTACATATGAGAGACACATAAAAATGTAAAATGACTAAAGAAGACTCTAATTCTTTAAATAATTGAAAGGCTGCCAAACTTAAATATAAACTTTCTAATTTCATCAAGTAACATGTCCATCATGCAGTACAATTTAGTTTATAGTGAGAACATTACATAGCCATTCAAGGCATAGCCATTCAAGGCAGCTGGTATCTATTCTATTGTAGAAAAGAGAAATCTTTTCTCACTAATAAGCCCTTTCGTTAGACAGAACAACATATTCATTTCAGGTAAAAGGAGAATCAGTTTTACTACAAGACAGCAGAGCGCCGTAACAATTACTTACAATACCTAAAACAAGTTGATCAATAAAATCTAACCAAAATAAATGAAGCAGCCATCCCTGGTAATAAACCTAACCTAAATGAGATCCCATAAATTCTCAGATTTGGATAAACAAATTACCTCTTTCTTCCGTTGAGAAGGAACAAGGAAAGATCCCAATCGTGAATGAGCTAGTTGATTTTCAGCTTGTTCTAGCTTTTCCGCTACAGAAAGATAAAGACTATCATCAGAAGCAAAAAAACAGTTCAGCCAAAATAAATAACACAAGGACAAGCTATCTTCCTAGGGCCACGGTTCAATTAGTAACAGAAACTGCCTGACAAGGCAGAACTGCAGCTCAAGTGACCTTATGTGAAGAATCAAAACACTGATTCCAAATGAGATACTTGTTAAGCAGAATATTGTTAATTCCAAATACAAAAACAAAAGCCCATGTTAATGAAATACATGGCATGATGTTAAGAACGGCAAGAGTATCATGTGCTCATGATGTTAAAGCATCATCTGAAGCACAAGAAAATGTTTTGTTTAATGAATAGAGACTTTAAGTAGACCCTTGGAACTTTTTGTTTGATTTTTCTCTTAAAATGTTGAATGTAAACTGTCAATCTTAAAATATTATAAAAAAGATATAAATAAATAAAATAAAAGAAGCTCCTAACCATCAGAGTTTAAAAAATTTTGTTCTCTCTGGAGTTAATGAAACTTAACAGTAAATAAAGCTAAACATTAAGCACCTGCATGTTTTTTGGGCCCAGAAACAATTCAATTCCACTAACTCTAGTTGCAGCAGTGGTACCTAGACAATCTTGCTATCAAAAGGCAGGGATCAAGCTAGCCACTGATATTGGCAGATATGGATATTTATGGAGAAGATTTGTATAAGTGTCAACTAGGAAATTGATGCTCCATGCAAGCCAATGTCAAGCAGTATTTCGTGTCACAAACACAGACGTTTTCATTGAAACCTCTACCAGTTTGTAGGTTAGCAAACATTAATTTGCCCTACATGGATAGACCTTACGCGATGCAGCTACCTTACATGAGATGTCCAGCATGGCATTTGGTTTCATTTCTCAGACAGATTCGATATGTTAATTTCAACCAGACACGAATGGCCGAACTGAGCACTGTGTCAGATGTCCACATTTATAAACCCAAATATTTAATAAAACTATGGTTAACCTTTTTCTGTCCCACAAATCAATGAGACAATGACGTTCAATTTCTAAGTAAAAAGGATGCTTGATTATTAGACCGCTCAGGGATTTTTCCCAAGTTCATGTTTGCATCCGGCCTGGATCTTAGATTTGTCATTTTGCCAATAAAAGAAGTAAAATGAGGATCTTAAATGTAGATCTTATTTCTTACCTAAGATCCTCAGGTTGATGAACCATGGATCTTTGGCTATCAGCAAGTCAAGTCAAATCAGATCCATGGATCTAAAATCTGAGGTAAACAAACAACCCCCCAGTGAACCTAAGAACATTGATGTAATCCACATCCGAAGAACTAGGGAGCAAAGGAAAACCATAGATTCAAAACATATGGACCAATTGACCATCTTTAACTTTTCACACTTTAAAATCCCATTTACAGTGACAAGAATCAAAAGCTAATTTTTTGTTGACTGCTAGGTTTCTAAACATGGAGATTGCATTTGTATGCTTAATTTTGTGAAACGCCACCTTCTGATGAGTTCCATCCACAGGAAAATATTTTTGCCATAATTTTAAGTTTTTAACAATATGCAATTTCTAAGACAGCTCAGTGGACATTGGAAAACTGGAATAAGCTGAAAATACAGGAAAATTAAATCATTCACAAGAATATCTGGATAATATAATCTCACACTATTATTGCAATGTTATCGTAGAACTTCATTTATTTGCTTAACCAATAGCATTCCTCTTCTTCACAATTTTTTAATTTCCAAGATTTTCACAAGATTTATTAAAAAACCATTACTAAAAAAGATCCTCCACACTTAAATGCAGTCAAGATTGATATTGGACACTTAACCCCATGTTAAATTAGGTTAGGGTTAAAACAACATAACAGCAAAATATATGTAAGTTTACTAAAGTCATGCATGACAAACTCATGTATGACCACCTATGTCACACGGACACGGCAAAATGGGCCACGTACCGGTGTCGACACTCCGACACCTGGATACCGACACTTGGACACTTCAGGATACCTTTTGGATCGGGTTTGGGTCAGACCCGATCTGAACCACTTTACTAACCCGACATTATTTGTTTTGTTTGAGACTTTCTTTCTTATGACTTATGAGATTGGTCATGAACAATGTTTTGTTTGAGAATCTGAGACTGTTTTTCTTATGACTTATGAGATTGTAAGAGTGAATTATTAATTTAATATTTTTTTTATTTTATTACCTTTTTTAATTTTTTAGAATATAAAATTCACCGTGTCCGCGTATCCTAAAATTTTGAAAATTGCCGTATCCGCGTAACCGTACCCGTACCCGGATCCGTGTGACATAGATGACCACCCAAACTATAATATATTGCTTTTCACACCCCTCTGAAGCTGGGAGCATATATATGAATGATGCTGAGCTCATTACAACACTTGGAAAAACCTGAGCCGGTAATAGGCTTGATAAAGACACCTGCAACGTGGTCCTCAAGACCTGATTGTATTAATGTAATGATAAACAACCCCAACCTGCTTCATTCTCTCATGGAAAACAGGACTCTTACCAATGTAGCTAGCAGTTCTATTATCAGACTCATTACCATTGGAGCAGAAACTCTACATGTAGATCTTTTGGAATTAAATTAATTTTTATCATCTCAATAGTTGTTTAAGCCATGGCTCCATATTTAGATTCTGCCTATGTCACACGGGTGCGGGTACGATACGGGTACGGGGACACGGCAATTTTCAAAATTTTAGGATAAGCGGACACGGTGAATTTTATATTATACAAAATTAAAAATGATAATAAAATAAAATAAAACATGAAATTAATACTTCACTCTTACAATCTAACAACTTTAAATTAAATTAATAACTCTCTTCTCTTCTCTGCGATGGAAATGGAGGGGTTGATCCCTTTCATCTACAGAAAGATCAAGAGGCACAACGTCCAACGGAAGTACCACTGCCTCCTGACGGCTCCCAGCACTTCGGTGACCAATCCAGTCACAACCCGCTCTACAAGTCCCACTACGCCCACGACCAAGGATTCTCCTCCACCGCCACGCCGCAGCCGGAGAAGCCCACCTCAGGGAATTACTACGGCAATCACCACCGCCGCCACAACTCCGCGTTCCCTGATCTGAAGTTGGGTCACCGCGACTGTCGCTTCTCGGGCGGGAATTTCTCGCCGGACTTGAAATTGGCGTCGGTCTGATAGGGCAGCATCAAGCGGTTCATCTGCATCGCCGGCCCCTGACTTTCGTGGCTCCAATTCCTTCACCTCTTCGTGGAAGATCTCGATGGGAGGGAGGTTGCTTCTCGATTTCTAACTTCTAATATCGAAAAGAAAAAAAAACCACTTACCTGTTTGTCGCCGGCTGCCGCGGGACACCACCGGACGTCACCGCGTCCCCGTCGCCCGCCATTGTTGCCGAACTCTACTGTCACCGGTTACAAGCACACTCAGTCGTCGCCGGGTAAAGGTAGAGTGTGAAAAAAACCATCGTAAAGAAAGTCGAGGGTTAAAGATTGTCGGGTTAGAAAAGTGGTTCGGATCGGGTTTGACCCAGACCCAATCCAAAACGTACCAAGTGTCAGGATCCACGTGTCGGAGTGTCAACGCCAGTACACAGCCCATTTTGTCGTGTCTGTGTGTCATAGGATTCTGCACTCAATCGGACTACAACAATATGCTCTTTACTTATTCAAGTAATTAAGTCCTCTCCTACAAATATACATGAATCTGTGAATCAGTGGTAGACATTCTATCATCAATAGCACCTGCATAATCATAATCAAGGTATGCAAGTATTCAAGAAAAGAACTTTGTTAATACAACAACCCCTTACCAAAAGAGGATTTTAATACCTCAGGATCATCATAGCGGCTTCCAAGTGAACTTTGGCTGGCTTGTCCATAAATTGGCTTATCTTGCCTACAGCCAAAGAAATAGCTGGCCCTGCCACAGTCATATACAGCAGTTTGCCAACCAATAACCTAAAACTTCTCTTGGCAACTAGTTTTGCTTGTCCATCATAGACATTTAGGATCCACAAGGATGTTGGTTGGTTTGGCCCATAGCTTTTCTATTTTTTTAAGAAATGAATCACATATTTTGTGATAGAAACCAGCCCTTCAATGTTTCTAACCACCTCAATGCCCAAAAAGTACCTAAGAGGACCAAGATCTCTTGTAACAAAGTGCTTTTGAAGATGAGTTGATATCTAATGTACCATATACTTCCTACGAGTACATTGTCATCCACATATACCACCATTACCACAATACCAATAGAATCCTTTTAATAAACAACGAGTTGGTCTGATCCTGACTTGAAGTAGACATTACTTCAAATAACTTGAAACCATGCATGTGGGCTTCATTTGAGGCCACAAATTGTTGCGGCACTTCAATATCTTACATTCACAGCATATATAATATCGGGTCTAGTGAATGTAAGATATGGTTTCCGTTTATGAACTCAAACAGGTCTTACACTCATGGTTTGACAGTTTCTCATGCAAGATTCAAGAATGTGGTTTTTGGAGATGTCCTCTAGATCACTCTCTTTTCATTTATCGAAAGGAAAACATATTTCTTTACTTCTTATATATGTTGATGATATTTTTATCACAGGAAATTCTGAAAACACATAGAAGACACTAAAGCTTTGATGATGTAAAACTTCAAAATGAAAGAGCATAGTGATTTACGATTCTTCCTTGGAGTGGAGATTGATAGGCACAATGATCGCCTCACATTGACACAATAAAAATACCCGTTGGATCTACTGAAAAAGACATGTATGTCTAATTGTAAGCCCGTTGGAACTTCTAGTGGCATGAGTCTCCTTTCACATATCCTGGAGGTTGTTCCATATATACTTCCTCCCTCAAATCACCATGAAGAAAAGCATTCTTCACGTCCATTTGATGTAGTTTTTCATCCATATTCAACTGCCAATGATATAATCACACGGATCGTTCCCATTTTTATCACTGGGCTGAATGTCTCATCGTAATCTTCTCCATATTCTTGTGTGAAGCCTCGTGCCACCAATCTTGCCTTGTATCTTTCCACACTGCCATCAGGTTTATATTTGACTTTGTAAATCCATTTTGATCCTACTACATTCTTTTCTTTGGGTCTAGGAACAACTTTCCATGTCCCACATTCATGTAGTGCATCTATTTCTTCATTCATTGCCCTGATCCAATATGATGACTTGGATGCTTCTTCAAAAGAAGTAGGTTCATCTTGTTTTATAACTTGAGACATAAAAAGCTGAAAATCTAAGGAAAGATTACCATAACTTACCCATCTATGAATGGGGTGTCGCACTCGTACAGATCTTCTAACAAGTTGATCATCATAAACTTCAACATGGGAAGAGGTCGGATTGCTATCTATCCATCTTTTCTTACGAATGTAAACCTGTCCTGAAAATCGACATGAAGCATTATTTCTCCTTCTTTCATAGCTAGAACAAGTTCTTTGTTTCCTTTTGTTTGTGTGATATATGGAGATCCTATCTCATCATGTGGATGAGATTCTAGACTGCATCCTGCAAATAATTCAGCACTTACCCAAGGATCATATGATTCCACAAGTTGAGAATTCTCAGTAGAAATGTTAAAGTTGTGTTTATCAAACACGACATTTCTTGATACTTTGATGCCTCTGTAGGGTCATAACATCTGAAACCTTTGTATTCAAACCTACACTGGACTGCTTTTCTTTGAAATTTATTTCTTAATGATGAGTCAATGTGAACATAGCACACACATTTGAAAACCGTTAAACCATTGTAGTTTGGATTTTGACCAAAAAGAGTGAAGGAGATTTTGAATCCAAAACTGTCATGGGCAGATGATTTATTGACGATTTATTATATGTACAACAGTGTGAAAAGCCTCCGTCTATAGAGTAATAGGAGTATTACTATCATGCATCATACTCACACTACTTTCGACGATGTTTCCATTTATACCATTTTGTTGTGGGGTGTATAGGTATGAAATCTGTCGAGTTTTCCAATTTATCATAAAAAGTTAACAAATTCATGTGAAGAATATTCTCCCCCACCACCACACTAGAAATGCACAACCTTAGATGAAAATTGTGTTTGGATCATGACATGAAATTCTCGAAAGATATTAAACACTGCTTATTTTTGTTTCATGAAGTGAATCCAAGCATATCGAGAATAAGAATCTATGAACAAAACATAATAGCAGGAGCCAGACAAGGAATCAATGGGAGTAGGAGCCAGACAAGGAATCAATGGGAGCTAGCCCCCATACATCAGAATAGACAATCTCAAAAGGTTTAGAAGCTCTTTTATTGATATTATGAAAAGGAAGTATATGGCACTTACATAGTTCGCAACTACAACATTTTTGTCATAGGAATCAAAAGATAGACTAAATTTTGGAATGAGATTATCTGATGCAAGTTTTTCCAAAAACCCACGACTACAATATCCCATATGACCATGCCATAAATTTGGCTTACCGACATCTGATTGGAGACAGCTAGAACTTGAAATTTGTGAAAGTGCGTTGGAAGGACAACATGTCAATTGAGCTGGACTTGAAGAGAAATGTAAGAAATAAGGACATTCTTTGAACACATACATATTTCCTTGTTGTTCCCCTAGCGAATATTTTCCTCGTTAGAAGATCCTTGACATACACAAAGGAAGAAGTAAATTCAACAGATGAGTTTGTATCATCTACAAGTTTCGGAATGGAAATAATATTCTCTTTTCATATTTGGAGCAAAGGCAACATTTGACAAAGATAGTGGAAATGGTGATGTTGGAAGAGAAATTTGTGCATTCCCAACATGTGTGATATGATGAAAACTTCTGTCACCTGTAACTATATTACTTTTACCAGAGTAAGGAAAAAGATCATGTAACTTACCAGCATTTCCAATTACATGAGTAGCAGCACTTGAATCCAAATAGCAGTCGTTGTGATCATTTTATTTCATCGTCATCTTGGAGAGAGTAGTCATTAATATTTGTTGCACATCGGCTGGTGGGAGTTTGACATTTTGTTCAACTTCAGGTTTATTGCCTCTGTTTTGTGAGTTGAACCAGTAATTCGCTTTGATGTGACCCTTCTTGTTACATTGGAAACACATTGGCATTTTCTTTGTTGTATTGTTCTGAAATCTTCCTGTAACACCTGGTGTTGGCAAAATACCTTGGCCAATTTGTCCAATATGCTTATGATTCATGCCTCCCTTTCTATGACCTGCAGCAGCTTCAATAACTAAAGCATTGTGAGCATTACCTTGATTTGTTCCTCCTATCAGTTGTTTCATGTTCATTTCATGTTGAAGCAGCTTGCCCTGAAGTTCATTGAAGGTGGTCAAGATAGGCAAAACTTCAAGAGTAGTAGTGAAGGCATAAAAATCTGGTCCGAGACCGTTAAGAGTCTGTTGGACTTCTTCCTTGTCAGAAACAAGGTATCCAACAAATATCCAACAACTCCCAACTGTTCACCTATCCCTTTATGAAATCTGAGAATAGGTTTCGACAAGTCTGACCTATAATTGTCCTACTGTATAGTCATCAGAAAGAGAAATCCACACTTCTTGAGAGAGCGTTGATGTGATATATGTAACGCTCGTCTTATTTTCAGGTCGGGCTGGAGCGGGTCCAATCCCGGACCCGAACCCTTTGGCGTGAAGAAGCCCGACGCGAGGGCTCTTCTCCCTCGCCTTTCCCTATTCTCCCTCGTTTTTCTCCTGGTGGTCTCCTGTGCCAGCGCAGAGAAGAAGAAGTAGGTGGACGGTGTGGTAGTGGCGGTTGCTGGACCGGCGGCGTCGACGGTGGCGGCAGCTCGTAGTAAGCCCTCTCGCGCTCTCTATCTGCCTCTCCCCTCCCTGCCCCTCCTGCGCATCCTCCCCTCTCTGCAGCGTTCTCTCTCCCTCCACGCATGTTTTCCCTCTTCCTCCCATGCATATGCCTGCACTCTTCTCTCTCTGTCAGCTCCCTCACTCTCTCACCTGCTCTCTCTCTTCTCTCACGCACTCTCACCCTCACTGCCGTTTTCCCCCTTTTGTGGTCTGAACCCTCTTTCTCTGTTTCCCCATTTCTGTCAGCGCCTCTCCCTGCCCACTCGCTCCCTACGTGAGCTCTCTCTCCCCATTTTTCTATTTGTTTTCCCCCTTTTCCCCAACCGAGCACTTTTCCTCACTGATTTCATCACTGTTTGATAGGATTCCAGCTTGGGGTACGTGTTTTTCCCGTCCTAGCAGCGATTAGGCGGTGTTGGTGGTGGTGGCACTGCACGATTTGTGTCGTTCGGGATCGTTTGAATGCTTGAGGTGGCTGCCGGAAGCATCACAGCAGTTCGGATTCTTAAATTGGGGTGAGCAAGGTCAAATCGAGCTTAGATTGTTGTAAATTTTCTGTTGGAGTTAGTATAATTATTGTTTGAGCATGCTAGAATTTAGAATTGATGATTTGGGACTCATATTAGCGATGTTGCTTTTTGGGGAATTCTTGCGAACGTACTCCCTAGGCGGGATACTTAACGCGTTAGCTACAGCACTGAGCTAAGCCTTGGCTAAACCTTGGAAATCTTAATGCCATAATGCCTTTCAAATCCTCCTAGCCATTATCCTACTGAAATAATTCTTGCTAAGAAGAATGCCCATGTTGTGGCAATTCCACCCAGAAGGTAATGGGTTACTCCTACAGCGCGTCCTTGTATAATGCTCAAGGCTCTAGGCTGAGTAGCAGGAGCAAC
>JAANDH010001286.1:24434-66974 GCA_011799765.1 Nymphaea thermarum | reverse complement strand
GAAGGTCAAGAAGCAATCCACTGTATCAAAGTCTTCAGCAGAAGCAGAGTATAGAGCTATGGCTCTAGCCACTTGTGAAATGACTTGGATAAAATATATTCTCAAAGATTTTGAAATCATTCATGAGCAGCCTATGGAGTTACATTGTGATAATAATGCAGCAATACATATCGCTGCAAACCCGGTGTTTCATGAAAGGTCTAAGCATATAGAGATCGACTGTCATGTTGTTCGCGAGAAAATCCAAAGTAAAGAAATCTGCACCAAACACGTAAACTCTGAAAATCAAGTTGCTGATATCTTTACAAAGCCTTTAGGAAAGGAATCATTTTTCAAGTTAAGAGGTATGTTGGCATTAATTGACCCAGGAGCTCCAACTTGAAGGGGAGTGTTAGACGTTATGCAAATCTAGTCGATATAGGCAAGTTGAATCTCTCCAAAGATTTCACCGTTGTAAAATCCCTCCTTTCTTTCCTTTTTCTGAGGATGAGATAACGCTTGGACGTTATGCTCACTCTTGTATATGTACTGTAATTTGATTACTATACAATTAATCAATTTTAGTCTTCTTCCGTCCATTGTTTATCACTTTTAAACCTTCTTTTTAATAATTTACAGAAAAAGAGCTTTAAAACTTATAGAGCTTTATCCTTTTTTATGATCTACAAAGATTACAAGTTATGTAAACATGTTTTGCATCTTAAAGAAATGTGTCTTCTACAATTGACAGAAACTTATACTCACATTTACCTTTCCTGTAATGTTCTTTTTGAAAATGTCGCATGCACAACTTGCATCCATGTGATGTAGCATCCCATGCATCTTTAAACAAAAAACAAATGTTTGATTTCTTCTCAGCATCGATTTCCTAGTAACTTAGCTGTTTCAGTTGCTTTTCTCAGATTTCATATGATATTGCTGAAGATATACTCGTGCAAGGTGATCAAATGAAAGATAATTTGCATGAGCTTCAGAATGCTGTCTATCTTACAAAGGTATGTCTACAACTTGCATGTGTCTGCGGTCATGCTATGTAACTGTATCTTTCTACATATAACAAAGGTAATTTGTTCCATCTCGTAGTCTTTGGCCTGGTACTACAATATGTTCCATATGATTTCTGTTGCCATTTGTGTAACTTATACCTTGATATTTGTGGGTTTCTATAAATGAGTTTGGGGCAAATAACTTTAAAGTTCAAACAAAAAGGAGAACAACTTTAAACAGACAAAGAATTGCATATGAAATGTCAAAAGTAAAATGAGATAAAAGACACTAACAAGCATAAGTTTTTGTTGGGCTACTGGAATAATTTTTGCGTAATTTATATGAGAAAAAGGCTACATTGGACGAAATATTGAGATTTGGTTATACATATCTTTCATTCAAGTGTATAGCTGGTAAAAACTAATCGAATTTTCATGCTTTTCAACACTAAATCTCTGACCTGTTAAACTAACTTGTATGACCAGGCGAATATAGTGAGGCACAATGAGGATAATATGAAGAAAATGCAAAAAAGACTCCAGTCAAGCTATGGGAATCTTATGCATACAGAAGTCCTTCCAGGAGATACAACTATGGGAAACATCCACAGGAATGACACATACATAGATCTCAGCTCTCATGATTTAGAATCAAAAGATTTGGAGATTCCTCTGCCACCTATTTCTCTTGTAGCACAGCATATTATCAGGTTTGAAATCATGTGTTCAGTTATCACCTATGTGGTTTCCCATTATGTGCAACAGAGAAGCTTAATGATTACAGATCATCTTGTTATTGTCACCAACTGAGATCAGTTTCTTATTTATTGCAAAAATCTGGACTGAATTTGTCACAATCTAATTTGTATTTATACTGCAGTTTTCTGTTAGAAAAAGGAAATAAGAGTATATAAGAAATATGAAGAGTACTCAAATGAAGCAATTGTAGGAGATAATACACAATTTCTCACTCTCACCAATTGTCTTTTTCAAGTGGGAAACAAACAGAAGGCTGAGTGATGAAAAAGCTACTGTTATTTCTTGATGGACAATGAACTGGGCTGTCACATGACTGCAGGTTGCAAGTGCAGATGCGACATGGTGCAGTAATATGATGTGCTTGTATTTGTAAAATAAGCCCCTTGCTGCGATAGAAAATAACTGCAAAAATAAGAAGGTAAAAACTAAAAAGTTAAGGAAACATTGTAAAAAATGTCTCTTCTTGAAAATGACGTAAAAGAAATGGTTGAAATAAAAAAGATTTTATTGAAACCCTAACTACTGTGTGTCTGCTGCAAGGTAGGTATGTCTTCCTCCTATTATTATTATTATTATTATTATTATTATTATTTTGGTTGAGGACTGCCACAACCAAGAAGCACCCACAACTGCAGCCACACACACGTGGGTGAAGCACCCAAAACGGCACATCCATGTGACTTAGGAACTGGACTGTCTTTGCATCAGCCTTGCATTCTATACACTATCTACCTTTTTTTGGGCCAAAGTTGGTGTACCAATTCACCATTACCATTTGCTCAAGCCGAAATTGATCCTTGCAGGTGCTTTTAAGCATGAAACTAACCACACATGCATGATCTTCATGTGTAAAAGAATGTATTAAAATGGGCACAGAGGTCATGTATTTTTCAATGTAGAGATGGGAGTTATAAGAATCTAAAAATAAATCACGGGCTAGGAGATATCTGTTGCGTCATATTGATTACATTGATGTGAATATACTGCTCAAGTTGTAGTGGAGCATCTAATTGCTTACCTAAGTTCAGAAAATCAACAACAATATCTAGATTCTAAAGTATAAAGAGCTAAAACACAAAGTCAATCAAGACAGCTCATGGTTAATATAGGCAGAAGTTTTATTATAGTGTGAGATTGGTTGACGATCTATACCATATGAATGTCTTCTCATGTTGTTGCTTTGGACTCATTTAGATTGTCACTAATGATAGAATAATAATGTGTTGATTATTGTTGTGAGATAATTTCTGCGATGTTGAGAAAAATGTGCTGTTTATGTATTGTTAATTTCCAAACATGATTACAAAAACCCAATTTTCATGTCAGGAAGACCGTGCAATGTGTCAAATGTCCTGTCGGAGTTAGTGGGAGTTGCACAGCCTTTAGCCCACAAGCAGCAGCGATCGCTTAAAGTAAAACAATTCAATGCTCCACTGGAGGCTGCAGTCGAAGAAGCTGCTTTGAGACAGGCACTGAGCAACTTGATAGATGGCGCACTTTTACGTACACATGTTGGTGGCAAGGTGGAAATTTTCTCTGTTGAGGCACCTGGAGGTGGGGCTCTTATAGTAGTTGATGATGACGGACCTGATATGCACTACATGGTAAATTATTCTCCCATGAAACTTGGACTCTATCCATGTCATAATGATTAACTGTGTTTATTTGAGAAAATTTTACGAAAACATGTTGAGGTTTGGTTAAAGCACATTGAAGTTCAAATTTCTTTCATTTAACCACCTAAATTACATACAAAACACTGAAACAGGTGGTTAATGAAAAAATCCTAAATTAACACATATTGTTTTTATACCACCAAAACTTGTACATGTTTCTAAAAAGTCATTTTATTCAAGTTTCGAGAAGTGTGAAAGTTGCAGTAGTGGTAGAGGACATTCTGATGGTTTCATGTGTTGGGCTTTTCCTTCTCTGCTCCCTCTGATGTTTCCTTGTTCGTCATTGTGTTCCCTTTTTTGGGTATAATACGTGCCATGTTCACTGTTAAAGTGCCTTAAAATCTCTTGTATAATTGGTAAATCTTCAAGAAGAGGGAAAAAAAAAACAGAAAGGAAATAAGGTCCTGAGCATGTTACTGTCATTCAAGAAAGATTGCACAGAATTAGATGAATCATGTTCCTTTAAACTACTGTCTTGACATGCTTGCCTTGTTCAGTGTTAATTCTTGAAAGATTGCACAAAATTACTTGAATTATGCTCCTTTAATCTACTGTGTTAACATTTTTGCTACTTGTCATGCTGGATTTCCTTTTTTCTTTCCTGATTATTATCACAGACACAAATGTACTCTTTGGCGCCATTTGGAGCGGAGCTCTCATCACAAGGGATGGTAGAGGATAGCATGACATGGAACTTTGTTGCTGGATTGACAGTTGCTCGTGAAATATTGGAGAGCTATGGATGTGTTGTTCGGATTATTTCTCCTCATCTCCACAATACATCGCTTGGAGCAGGTGGCACAAGGGTGGAACTTTGGCTGCCTGCTCTTCGTTCAGAGGTGATTGATCCTTCTCAGTCAGAAAACCAGGAGCAGTAGTAGCACATATAATTTATGTGCTGGCTATTTTTCTGTTGATTGATGTAGTTGATGTCGACTCTAGCTTTCTATCGCTGAGGTGAATGTTGAAGGAAATATTGTTTTTGTGTCGCTCTTGAGAATGCCTGACCGCAGGTTTGTATATTAATTTTTTTCTTGTACAGCTTATTATTTGGATATAAATGTAATAACTGAGGGATAATAATTGGTTCCAGCTTCAGCATTGGCTCAACTGCTACCTGTGGTCTCATTTCCCTATTATCGTATCTCCAGCATACTATATGAAACAGAGATGGGAGTTTTTGTGATGAGTCGATAATGCATGAGTAGGAGCATGTTTGTCGGTTTGTTAAGCTTAAATTGACAGGCCGAATAGATGGTTGTATTGCACCTGCAATTATGTCGGGTGCCGATGATCTCAATTAAGAGTAACAAGGGCACTACTTACGGTAATTAGCAGACTAATTGATGGAGATTAATTAGCTTTCAGGAGCGTATCAGTATAGTTCATGAGAGCCGTGGTACCACCACAAAAGGGGCTTTATACCACCAGTAAGGGTACAACTGTCTACGTTTTCAAGTTCCTGTTGAGATTTTGAAAAAGAGAAATTTTGGTTTTGATTTTGAAAAATCTCGAATTAGGTTCTACCTGTTAACAAGTTTGGATTTTATTGAAATGTACCACTAGATCTTCCCAAGGTTGTTGCAACTCTCCATCCAAGCTATTTTCGGGCCTTGTGTTCTGTAGGAGTTTTCAATTCCCAGAAGGGTCCCTTGGACAAAACTGGGAGAAACTCAAAAGCTTTGCTTCATGTCCGGCTTTCACCAGCTTTCTGTCTAATTGTAGGCTTAAGTAGTTGATGATGGAAATCGAAGATTCACTTGGTATAGCAACAGCTAGTGGTTAGAGTGCCTTATTTGCAGGTTAAACTGGTGTCTACTTAATTTGGAATGTTGAGGCAGTTGTCATTTAGAAAGTCTTTAAAATCATTTGAAAGATATTCTCCCCCCAAATCACATGTTAGGATTCTAATATTGAGGTTAAATTGGGTCCGGATCATATTGTAGAAGTTTTTGAAGTAATATGAAACTCAGACTTGTGTTTGAAAACAAATCCAAGTATATTTTGAATAGTCATCGATGCAAATCACATAATAAACTAACTTTCGACAAAGATGGGAGCAGGCCTCTCTACCTCCGAATGCACCAATTCAAATAGAGTTTGCAGGACAATAATTCTATTATCAAAAAGTAAGAATTTCATTTTTGCCTTCACACAATTATCACATGATTTCAATGCATATGTTTTCCAAAAAGGGCGATACATAACATCTTTCCAAAAGTTGAGTGTCACAATCTTTGGATCCATAGGCCAACACCACTTTTCTTGACAAAATTACAAGATGGCTTGGGAAGGTCCAAATAATTTACAAAATAGAGTTCATTTCTTCTCTTACCTTCCTCAGTCGTTCCCTTGGAAAGATGTCCTGTATCAGACATTTATTTTTGTGAGAAAATTATATCACAACCATGATCAAATATTTGAGATATAGATAAAAGGTTTAAGTTGAGTTTTGGGATATATCTTACTTTTGAAACTTTAAAAACTTTTGAATCAAATTTCTTGTCAATGTTTCCCACAGACTCACTTGGAAATAGAGTTCCATAGGAGATTTGAACAATCTGACAAGACTTTTCTTTGGTACATTCCATAAGTATGGAACCAATAGGGGTCATATGGAAAGATGCTCTCGGATCTAGAATTCAAAACTACTTGCTTGCTGAGGTAGATGCCACCATAGCTCCCATTGTTGGAGTATTTCCTCCTTTTAGAAGATGTTGAAGGGTATCCAAGAGCTTTGATTGAAGCACGTTTACCAATTTGTCAATATCCAATGTTGATGATGCATTATTGTTTTCTACATTCATGACTTCGACGAAGCCTCATGCCACATTCAAATCTCTTTAATTTAGGACACTTCGTTTTTTATTTCTCCTTCTCGACAACAGAAATATAAAATTTTCCTTTTTCCTCTCTCTTTGATTTGCTGAAATGTGGTGGTCTATAGAGTTTAATATTAGACTAAGGAAGAAAAATGGAAAAACACTATCATTCCTTTTTTTTAAGAGGTCCAACAGATTCACACCATTTGTACTGGACAATAGCTTCACTCTTAGAAGGAACTTTGGATCGATGAAGTACAGAAGTATTCACACTATCAAATTTACAGATTCACACCATTTGTACTGGACAATAGCTTCACTCTTAGAAGGAACTTTGGATCGATGAACTACAGAAGTATTCACACTATCAAATTTCCAGTCTCAGTCAAATAACAAACTTATAGAACTTTTCCCTTTGAATTTGTTTTTCCTTTTAAAACTACGTCATGTGTGTCTACCAACTTGGCTCGAGCATACCTATTTCATCCCACAATTGATCCATTCCAGTGACATGTTCCTTGATGGTCTTATATACTTGTTGAAGATTATTGATCATAACATGAATGTTGGACATATAAGCGGCGATAAGCCACATCCTTCATTGCTTGGTTTTTTTTCAAAAGAAGTAACATGCTTCATGAGCATAGTTGAATTTACAACCATATAAGATATTTCCATATATATATATATATATATATATATATATATATATATATATATATATATATATTGGTGATATTAGATGGAAAGTTGGTGGAGAAATCAAACTTTGGTTGGACAACTGGGCAGGATCCTCCTACCTTCTAAAATTGTTGAGAATGGTGATCATCTCACAGACAATAGAAATGTCTTCTTTCTCCAGCTAATTTTACCTTGAATTAATCGAACTTCATTAACAAATTCACCATCAAATACTCGTGAAAGGTGCAGAGAAATGAAGAGTCTGGATTCTATGTTCAGGCATGCTGATCATGACTGAATGCAAAACTCTGGAAAGAGAATTCTGAAAACCACAAAAATGCTGCAATGTTTCATGCATTACATCAGAGCATCTCCAGCAGCGTTCGGTCTTAATAAATAATAGCCAACTCGTGCAGAAAACTGCACATAAAAATATTATTGCATAGGCGAAAATTTGCCTTGCAAAAAAGACTATAATCGCCAGAGAGAGAGAGATAGAGAGGGGGGGTTGAAGAGGCTTCCGCTTGAGAGAGAAGTGGTCAGAGAGGCTTCTGTGTTAGCCACCTCTCATACATGTTGTAAACCTCCTTAGGTTTGTATTCTGGAGCTGTGTGTCCCGCACCCTGCAGTATGCATTTTCCACAAAAAAAATTAAATAGGTAGAAGATAGATAAGATTGGCCTAAGGTGGCCATATGCAATCACGAGCAAGAAAGGCTATGAACTTCAACCCTCTAACCAGGTGTGGCGGCATGAGCTGCGGGGTTTTAGCAGTAGCTGAACCACATTGTGGCTGTTGTGGGCAATTGCCCACATCATGTGAGTGCCCTTTAAAATTAAAAATTTAAATTGTCCCTTAGACAGAAATTTTTAGTTCTGCCACTGGGTTTTAGGACCCTGGGCAAGCAACTAAGTCTCTCCACCTGGGTATGGCTTGATCCCCATGTAATAAGTTGGAAAAAAATAAACCCCATGACCAGTAATTGAAATTTTGTTCCCTTGTCCACATCAAATTTTCCCCATAATTTTGTTGTGGAAAGAAGGCACAAGATGGCTTGATCAACTTTTGCTATTTGCTGATTCATTATAAGTATATTAAACCAAATGCATATCAAGCCATTCACAAGTGATTTTGCTGAGAGAGACACCACCAGGACAACAACACTTCCTGGTTGGTCTTTTAATCAACATTACATTGGAAAGGTCAGCATTTAAGGCATGTAGTCACTCGTGGTGTTTCACATCATTAACTGGTTAGTTGAGTCTTGTCCAAATTAGAAGGTATTTGGTAACACGAACACAGTATTCTTTGGAGCACAGAACTATTCCATGAACGACTTTCAAAAAATGGACACGTTCATGGAACGTTTGTGTTTCAAAGAATGTGACGTTCTTGTTGCCCAAATGCCCTCAAGGTATTTTCATTGTACAAAGAAGCAATATCAAAGCTTTGAGGGGTGGATCCCTCCGACCAAAAGGGATCCCCTAGCATTAACAAATGTGTGCTTGTTTCTAGCTGTTTCACCTTGCCCATCAGGTGTCCTGATAAGGCTAGTGGAAAACTGTCGCCTATGGAATCTTTACCATATGAAGAAGAAACATTCAAATTAAGCTTCAGTGTAGCATCAACGAGGTACGGTACTTGTTTTTATTTGGGAAAAAAACTGTTGAAAGATTGAGGAACGGCTCACCTTCACCGTGGCATATGTAACATTGGGTAAGTATTTCCTTGTGTACCTGAGAGAAGAGAAATTTTTTACAAAGTCAGTTAGAGAAGCTAATAGAGATTGAAATGACAATAGCAGAATCGCAGAGTTGTTTTTCTACGAGTCTAGGAACTTGCCTGATTCTATTTAATTGCAGGTGTCAAGGACAGATACAGCTATATGCTATTTATATACTGGCCTCAAGGGGTATAATGTAGCTGGTTGAGCTAGGAACATGTAAAAAGGCATTTTTAGTTTGACTCCTGTAGGTGCTATACTTCTAAGTACCTAAGTCCAAAGGTGCGCTGCTGCCAACATTGATGCAGATGCAGCCCAGGACATGCCTCTTACTGATTTACTATTCATATACTACTTTATTTGACTAGAAATTAGATTCAGATTTGAATGCAAAACATATAAAACTCTATTAATTTTTAGATGTAACTGGATACAGATTTCTGCGAAAAATTTGATGTCGATCAGACTTGATAAGAAAAATCTTATGCCACATCCACATCAAATTACTAAACTGGATGTGAATTCTTTTTAACAAACTACTTGAATTCCTATTTGGTTCAAACACCTGACCTGATTACATCTGAACCATGGCATTCCTAATTTTAACAAAGGCACCATGCTGGGCTTATCTCAAATAGAAATATGGCTTTTGAGGACAAAACAACAACTGTATCTGCAACACTGTTTTTGCGGAACATTGGTGCTCCCACCAAACACCGATTGACAGGGAGGAAACGACCTCGAAAGCAATCATTGCCAGTAACACCCTGTTGCCTAAACTTTGCTTCAAAGGCATGGCATACCAAAAATTGAAATCTCCCTTACAATGAAGCGCTAATAGCATTTTAAGCTTGGAAAAGTAAGAAGAGGACCAAATGCCAACGTAAGTTACAGTAGAAAAGGGGAAGGAAAACATACCCTCCAACTTGGTTTTCAACAAGCCAAGGGTGCCACTCTTCAGATATGGTTAAGTTGAGGTAACTGATCCAACCCTCTGTCCCTATGTAGGGCACCACCATATCGTGATCACCACTAAAACAAAAAGCAATGCAGAGTAATTAGCATTATCTCGGATGCAGGACCATGTATAAAAGGAATGCGATACAAATAGAGAATCCATTACAGGCTTACAGCAGGGAACACCAAAACCCCAAAATCATATTAGAATCCCTCTTAAGTTTCTATTTCAAATCATATTATGTAAAATACATAAGCGAGAGAGAGAGAGAGAGAGAGACCTGTAGAAAAGAGCAGGATATCCTTTAGTGAGGAGAGCACGATGGTACTCGATGACACTCGCCCACTCTTTGTTGTAGGTGATGGTTGTGCTGCATCTCTGCCATTCGCTCACTGTTCCCTGTTATATATATAATGGCCACAAAGATTTAGCAACCAACAAGGCTCTCCGACGAGTTAGAGGCTCAAGAATGAGCCATTTTATGTTTTGTCAAACTAAGAATTTTAACCAGATTTAAGCTCTGGACTTGAAATATTTATTTTACCTTTTTAGATTGAGATTGTTTGATCATAAGATCAAAGGAGGGAGGATCTGATCTTAAATCCACAGACCTTAAATCTTAAGTCTTGAAACGCCAAAACCACAAGTAAAACCGACCCACACCTAAAACCACTTAACCATGCAGGTTGGACTGACAGAAACATGCAGGTAATAATCAAAACTAAAGTTGATGGCACCTATCGCTGCATCCAACCGACCAGGTGGTCTGACATCATCAAATCAGATCAGTAAAAGCCAGTCAGAACTCAAAATCATGGACTGAAAACTATAGGGTCATTTAGCAGTAATACTTTGTGAGTGTTTTATAAATCTATTAAAATATGAATCAGATGTCAGTTAGATTCAACAAGAAAATATGATCAGTTTGATTAATTTGATTTGAATTTGCATTGACATCTCTGTGTGGTTACATAATGAATCGAGAAAAGAGAATGAAATGAGGAAAGGGGGATAATGCTTGATGAGGGGAAAAGGAAACATACATTTCGGACGTGAAGGGCCTCTTGGACGGTCTCATTGTTCGCCCAGACATAGCTTAGATAGTAGGTGTACTCCTGCAACACATTGCACTCATATATACGGAATCAATGTATAGCCGTCAAGCTAAATAGGAGCAAAAACAAAGAGAATATTACAATTTAATTAACGACCAAGAAAAAACTTGTATATATATATACCAACGAAAATCAACCTGAAAACTTTTAGCTGGATGGTCTTTTTTTAAAGCTTTGTGATCTAAAAACTGTCACAAATGGTGCATTCTACAATGGCAGTTGATTGACCACAATTTTTAGCCATGCAATGCACTATATACAACAATTTTTAGCGTCATGAACTAAAAGAACATCCAGTCATAGAAGTAGCCAGTTGATTTCAATATATATATATATATATATATATATATATATATATATAGAGAGAGAGAGAGAGAGAGAGAGAGATAGAGAGAGGGAGAGAGAGGGAGAGAGAGATAGAGAGAGGGAGAGAGAGAGAGAGAGAGAGAGAACCCTGCAATTTAAGGGAGGAATCAAGGATGAGAAGTCATGAACAGATTCAAACTCGTATTGTGCACGCCTGGACACGACTCTCGGCCTCCGTTTGGGCGACCAATAGAAGCCACAATACACCTCCAGTATGTTTTGTTCGTTAATCTGTACAATTAACTAAAACAACAGAAGAAAAAAGTTCAATATTGGTCCTAGAATTCCAATTGAAGTTAAAGTTATCATTTCTAAATTCATTCAACAAATAAATGTTCATAGTGAGCAAAGAAAGCAAGAACAAAGGCCATCTGAAGACCAAACTCACCTCATCTACAAGCTCAAGATTCTTAGTGCAGTTCTCGTTTGGTGGAGTGTAGTATTCCCCGTTGCAGCTCTCCTTGGTTAGCTTCAGGCATCCAAAAGAAAAAGAGAGGTTAACTCAGACTTAGCGCAAAGTCAGTCCCGATGCTAGTCGGATCCGGAATTGGTACTAAGAACTTTCATCCAATTCCAACCCCGACTAAGTAGAGTTCAGTAAACATAGATTAAACGTGTTTAGAGATGTCAATGGATCAGATTTCAATCATATATACTCTTAACTATATCCGTTTTTTCGAATATTCACATATCTAAGTTCGAGCTCCGATTCAAACATGAACAAACAAAAATCATATCTGTATCTGAATCTTGAATCTGATTTCATCATCCGAATCCAACTAATTCATACCCGAATCCAAACTTGGAACCGAATCTGTCTGATTTTCAAATATAAAAGCACTGGATATAGGATATTTATTGAAAGCTAAATCCAATCCCTATCTAAATCCGATCAGATATTTATGTACTGAATCTGACCACATGTCATTTTTTAAATCCGAGTTTGATATCTCATCTAAACCAGATATATTTACATCAATAGATGTGACAGGTGTTCGATCAGTTCACCTGGGCATTGGTTTGCAAGTGGATCTGAAATCCCCTCTGATCTGAAATACACTTTCTATGAGATCCAGTGTTTTAGACAATCAGTGGATCTTTGCATGAGTGAAAACCGTGGATCTTAAAATCTAAGTTTCTCCCTCAAAACCTCCGATGTAGATTCTCCAAGGATCTCATATCATCAAGGATTTCAGATGCTAAGTTTAACAAAGTTCTCCACACATGATGTCATCTCCTAGTAGACAAAACAGTGAATCTGTTCATTAGGTAAAAATAGTGTCCAATGTTTGCATCGGCTTCTGCATATCGAACAACAATTTGAACGATCTCTTATAGGTCGTTTAGCATTAGGAAAACTGTGTAAAAATCCTACGAATTTGCTCTAAAGATTGGGGCGAAGTCATGGAACACTTTAACCATGAATCTACCATAATTTTTCGAGCTTCCAGAACCCGCCCCAATTTTTAGAGCAGATTCTTGGAACACTCATGCAGTCTTTCTAACAACTTCTATAATCTATGTTCAATAGCATAAAAAAAAAACTAATGAGGGAGTGAGTATTTTGGTACCTTATATAAGTCTTCTGGAATGAGGGCCATTCCGCGAGCCTGTGGTACTTGGCATGCATCAAAGTAGTCGTCTGTAGTTGGGTTGCCGCCAAAATAGCCCTAAAACATCAATTTAGCGACGCATATGCAATTGTCAGGAAAAACAATTACGTTGTCTGCATGTGTACATATGCGTTTTCACGCGCGCAAGTGCCCATGTGTATATATAAGAGGTTGTTTGGCAACAGTATCATACTGATCTTGTCTCATAAATCTGCACCAAAAAATACTAGATTCAAGGAACACTCGTTAAAGTGTCATATAAATCTAGTTCTTTTTTTTTAGGCAGATTCATGATACGACAGAAACACTTGTTGCCAAACAGCCTCTAATGAACACTGGTATATCTGCAAGCATCAGCCAAAAAACATTGAATTGGTAGGTTGCTGATGCCATATGAGGTCCAATACTACTTAAAATATATATATATATATATATATATAATCTAATATGCATGCATGAGGCTGAGATTGGCTCAAATCCGGCCATATAGCTTTTTACCGGCCAATATACTAATAAGAAATAACTAAAAGTTAAGTTAATTTTTTTATGCAACCTTTTATAGCAGATACGGGGGATGCATGACACCAAAAATTTCATGATTTCCAATGCGAGAAGGGACCAATATTAATACACGCACTGGAAGTCGAGGCAAAAAGGCGCACAAACCTTTAGATTAAAAATGTCGCCTGTCCCGTTTTCAATATCTGCAACAACAAATACCAAAGAGAAATCAACGGAGCTATCTCCTTTCTGCCTATGACTCCAAGTATAATACCCATGTTTTTCTTCATATATATATATATATATATATATATATATATATATATATATATATATATATATAACAAGTAGTTACCAGACGCTCATTATATGAGACTTTGGTGGCACTAGAGCCGTTGATTTCAATAAGATTGGATGGTGGATATGAATTATGAAGTTGTAAATATAAAAACCGAACTGTTTGTTCAAGAGTCCAAAGTATCTTTCAAAAGAAGGAAACAAATAACTTTCCTTCAACCAATCTCTTGTGTCCTTTGAGAGATTTTTGGGCCCATTGGAAAAACAATTTGGCTCTATATTTGCAACTTAATTTTTACTATTTGATCTCATCAAAATTGATGCCAATCAAGTTTGGTGTATATATATACACATAAAGACAGACATGACAATGAGAGAGAGAGAGAGAACCGATAAAATTGAAATGCATAACAAAATTTGAAGACAAGAAATCCCAGAAATACAAGAAAAGAGAGAGAGAGACCTTGGACAACTTTATAAGTAACGGCCGGAATGATCATGCCAGAGTAGGAGTCTCCAGCAATGTACAATGGGTTGGATTGGAACTCTGGGTGCATTTCAAGCCACTGCATCCAATAAAGCCCAGCAAAGAATAATGAGTCTTCTTCAAACAGCATATCTCCCTGCTGTTTAGTTTGGAAATATCTAATTATAACTTGGGAAATTTTGCTTAATGTAGATTTTTCTTCCTTTCTTTTTTGTACTTTTACTTTTCTGTTTAATTGTCAAAGCGGGGGGTTTAAGCATAGTTCTGCAATAATATTATGCAAATACATGCAATTAGAACTACCATAAACAAAAAACTACTCTTTCATTTAGTTCATACATGTTGTTTAATTAGTGGTAACATCTTGATTATGTCCCCGCTAATGGAAATGAAATTCTTTGTTCTAAACAAAATCCACAACCAACTAAAAACCTGGGAATGTATCAAGCAGGCAGGAAAGAAACACATCCGCTTGGAACCTGACAGTAATGAAAGAGAAATTCTCAGGGAATGTCATTTTTGTAGAAAGTCGATCTTATTCTCCCTTCGTTCTATTGCTTTTTGACACTAAAGTTCCATTGTATAGAAAAACGTTTCCCATTGTTTGCCGAGAAAATAGTAAATTTTCTTCAGTAAATGGGCTTTTGATGGTTTGGAATTTTAATTCAAGAATGAAAATTCCATATTCATAATTCATCCACAAATTAGAATGAAATCAAAATTCCGGGTTTTAATTTCCTAATTCTGGAAACAAAAGATCCTGTTTGTTAAATAATTATAATTTCTTTAAACAAGAGCATTTTGATCCTAAAATTCCATGACTCTGGGTAATATCAAACGCCCCCTAAAATGCTTGAACAACATAATTTATTTTCATAAAGATCACATGCACTTTTACTGATTCCATAAAAACTACTTTTGTAGACCACAAATGGTGTCATAAGTTTCTCTCAAGTTGAAGAGAGTAAGTATAAGTTCACCCAGGTCCTGAAACAACCTTGAACACAAGAAGCAATGAAAAAGAGAGAGGAGTTTCGGCCTGATCAACATCATCGAGTCAAGCAACAACAACTCATGGAAATTTGTTGACTGGTTGCTGAGAAAATTTCAAGGTGCACAATCGATTGTTCGTTCTAGCTACCAGGTCTTTTGCAACAAACCTTCTTTAGGAACACATAATCTTCTTCGACGTTTGCGGAATTGCTGGTTTCATAATCAGAACTGGAATTTGAATATGAATATCCGGTGAAAGTCGGCGAGTCCACGAAAATAACGTTGGCAATCTGCATTTTTCAAAGTTGGTTGGCATAATTAGAGGACAGAAATCAAATTATATATATATATATATATATATATATATATATATATATATATATATATATATATATATATATATATATATATATATATATATAATTTATAATATTTACAAATGCAATAAGAGGGGCTCGCATACCCTTGTATATCCATAGGGATGGTACATCAAAGACGGCACGCCTCCAGTGTATTCCTCCCATTTAAACCGCATGGGACCTTTGATCCATAAGAAAACCAAGTGAATATTTAATAAATTAGTTAAAGAGTAATTCTTAGATACCAGACCGGTAGGTCAGAGATAAAAACCAGACCCATCGAATTCGATTGCTAAGACAATTTTTTGGACAATTCAATCATACAGATATAATCTTGAGAATGCTTTTGGTAAAACACATATGTTAAGTTAATTAAACTTCTTTTTCAGTCAAATAATGTTTTTACAATAATGGAAAAAAGAACATGTATATGACATGAAAATATTACTGGTAGGAAGCTTAATCTTTTTGATAAAAATAACTTTAAAGAAGGCTTATTTTATGTTAAATTAGTGTTTGTAAACATTCTAGAATAATCATATTTTATTTAAGATATATTTTAACAAGAATTGAAGTTGTCTAGTTTTTAAGTAGTCCCAGGAATACCATGTCCCACATGCACAGGGGGCACACTTTATGTCATCTTAACCATATTCAGTGCAATTTAAGTAAATGATGTATGTGCAGTTTGCCAGTTTTGAATGAAAGCAGGAGTATTTTATCTTTTAGCCGTGCTCAGAGCCGAAGACCCTGCCCTTTTCCCATCCTCTCAAAATACCAGGCCCCGGCCCGTGTCCATGGACCCAAGGACAACCCCATTATGGGCTGGGTGTTTGGCCCGAGACAGTGGTGTAGCCACTTTGTGATTAGTGTGGGCAGTTGTCAACACCAGTCTCTTAAAAGTTTTTTATTTTTAAATGATAATCTTAAATATTTATTCTATTATATATATATATATATATATATATATATATATATATATATATATATATATATATATATATATATATATATATATATATATATATATATATATATAAAAGTGACCCACCATATTTGAGTATTTTTAAACAAGTGCCTCTCTATCAAATTTTTCTGGTTCCGCTATTGGCCCGAGTCCGAGTCGGCAAAAGAGAGAGAGAGATGGCACTGACCTATCTCAAAGGCTATGGCACTGAGGCCAGAGCAGCCAGGTCCTCCGGTTAGCCAGAAAATTAGTGGATCCTCCGTCGCGTTCCTTTCAGACTTGATGAAGTAATAAAACAAGTTGTTGGAAGTTGTCTCGTTCACTGTTACGTACCTATGTATCATGATGAACAAGTTTATATATTGTGTATGCCACCAGCGACGCTAAGAATTTGTTAGTTGCAGGATTTGAAATATAGTTTCAAAATTTTAATAAAGATCAAAATCTAATTTTTCAATTTTTTTTATATGGGCTACGCTAAAATTTTCAAAAGTTATATGTAAATTTTTGAATATTTTAAAACCTGAGGAGGGGCTATGGTCCCTGCCAGCCGCCTTTCTTTCCCTTCGGCCTCGAAATATTGGACATATTATGTGATATGTCACTTTCTTTTTTCATAAATAAGTTTGGTAAGGTGCACCTACCAGTCCCGGGCAGAATCAGAAAATTGTAGCTACGGAGTACTTAGCTATAAAATTTTTAAATCTTACAGGAATTAATATAAAAATTTAAAAAAAAAACCCTGAAATATCTATATCACAATAAACACTTTTCTTTGACACTATGTGGGCAATTGCCCACACAGTGCCCACACCTGCATTAGAGGGACAGTAGGTGTTTTCAGTTAAAGCACTTACACGAAGAGAAGAAAAGATGACTTAATAGACAGTGGTGATCCAAAGCAAAAATGTAGAGAATTGGGATTCTTACCCTGTGTATAATTCGAAGGGAAGTTCGCCGTCGTAGCCAGGCAAGGTCGTCACCCTCTGCTCTCCCAAGGCATACTGACTGCAGCCATGAAGCCACAAGAGAGAACCCACCAGAAGAACCACACCCACTTCCGCCGCCATTGAGGACTTCAAGAGAGAGATCAGAGAAACTGGAGATTATATAGATCTCATTCTGTCTTTAAAGGCGTTGGCTAATTTCTTCTGCGACAGTGGAGATCTTTGTCCTCCCCACCAAGCATTTATACAAGCACTTTAGTGTCCCTTCTCCCCATCCTCGTCTTCCGCCTGGGTAGCCATCTACTCCTCTCTCCTGCAAACGCCACCCAACTTTCTTACCAGTTCCTCTGCCTTTCATTTCCTGCAGGCTGCAGCTACCTGTCTTCCTCTTCCTCCCCTTCAATTCCGCCTCTCCAGCTTAATTTTGCTGCCTGACCTCTACGTTCTACGTGTTTTGAAGTGTAGGAAAATTCGTTTGCGTCGAACTAAAAGGATCGAATTGACCAGTAGATTCAGGTAGTTTCCATCCTTTGAGTTTGAGAAGCATTTTTTCATATTTTGTTATGATTATTTAATTTTTGAGTTGTTTGAGAACTCACAAGTCAAAAACCGCTTTTCTTTGTATATATTACATGTTTTCGCTACATGGGTTGTTTCGAAATTTTAATTTTAACATGGACCAAAATGGAAATTTTTAAATGTTTCATATTAGTTAAATTAAAATTTTTGAAATGTACATATAATTTTTTTTAGTTTTTTTTTTTTTTTAAATATGAGGGGTGGGCCAAAGCCCCTGCCAGGCCCCTTTGTTTCACATCCTCATGCATTGACAAAACTTCAATGTGGTTTCTCCAAAGTTCTTTGGGAGGGACCTCTTGTATGCTTTTTTTAATCTAAAGCATTGCAATTTCCGGCAGGGGAGAAAGCCGGTGTGGACAATTGCCCACACGGACTCAAAAAAAGTTTGCTATGTTCATGTTGATATTTCAGAAAAATGTTCTTCATTAACAGTTTGGCACCCTTTAAAAATTTAGAATTTCGTAACTAATACCCATCAACCAGTATAGCTTCACCTAACGCTTGCAGTTGGAAGATTCAAACGCATCTCAACCAGCAATTCAAATACACTTCTTCAATACATCTTCTTAAAATGCCACACGTAAAACGCGATGGCTTGAAAAATTCCCTTCTAGCTCCGCTATTTTGCTTGTAATTCTAATTATGAGGCTTTTGTATTTTGCAATTTCCTATTAGGAGATGCTCAGTTTTTGCAATGATTTTCTAATAAGAACCTAACTTGAGGCCACCATCATTTTGGAACACGTGAAAACTCAAAATCGTGGCCCTTAAAATTTTTTTGCCTTCCTAATTTTTGTGGGGGAATATGCCAAATGATGTTTATATAGGAAGGAAAGGAAAGGATATGAAAAAACATGTTTGTTTAGTTGGACAATGAAAAAGAAAAGGAAAATTTTAGGTTTATTTTATAGTACCGAGAATGCTAAAGCTTCATAATACCATACAAATATAGACACCTAATAGAAAAAGGGAACCAACCCGAGGATATATAATCTATAACATCATGACATGAGTGCTCAGAATATAACATCAGTAGATTCGCAATCAAAATCCAAAATTTAAACAAGAAGATATTTGATGTTTAGGGAAAACAAACGGCTTTTCAGTTCAAAAATATTGAAAGTTTGGGAAAAGGCTTGCTTACACAGGCCAAAATCGATTCCAACACAGAAATCATTATTTCAAGACAGATCTAGTTGCGTGCACGCAACAAATATACACCTCTAGATGGATGGGGCATTTCAGAAATTTTTGCTCATGAGGTATAACACTGAAAGAGCCAAAAAGAAAAAAAACCAGCAAGATGAAGGCTTCCTGTATGGCTTCTTTGGTTCTTTTATGCTGATGACATGTTAGTGGCTTGTTAGGCTGAATTCAATTCAGTAATGTGCATCAAGAAGATATTTGATGAGGTAGATGTTAACGCTGGATTGAATGCAAGTGTTCATATGTAGTGAGTGATGTGATTGGAAGATTGGCAAGAGATTGTGGCAATTTTGTATGGGAAGAGGCTGATAATTGCAGGAAAAATCACTTAATTCACTGTCAATTGTTGTGTAGCCCTATTAATGCAAGTGGTATGGGCCTCATCAACTTGAATGATTTCAAAAGACCCCACCTTATATATTTGGCATTTCAAGTGAGACTATCAGATTCAGTTTGGGCCACTTTTTACTAGACATAAATATCTTAGTAAAAGTAGTCTGTGGTCTCACAAGGTGAAGCCTGAATCTTCCTGATCTTGGAAAGGAATCTTCTAGGGCTGGGAAGAAGTTAGTCGTCTTTGTCACTGGAGATTGGGTAACAGTGAAAAAGTAAGATTTTGAACTGAAATTTGGAATTGGGACATTGTTTTTTATCTTCTTCCTGCAGAAGATTATGATAGATGCAGAGGTATCTTTGGGATATCAGTGAAACAAATGGTGATCAAGTTTCATCAATCTGCTGAATCAGTCTCATCCTCTCGGAGGATCAGACATGTCCTGGCTTCAGTACAGAGCATAAAGCTGGTCAGGCTCCTCTGTATGAAGTGAGGAAACATCAGTTTTTCAGGAATGAAAAAGGTCTGACATTTATGTCGGTTGCGTGGATGCAGTGTGGTTAATCAAGATTATGGAAACATCTGGTTGAATGACTGTATCCCCCAAGCAAAAATAGAGATTGTAGCAGTGGGAGGAAGCTACTCACCCTTAACAGATTCCAAAAAATTTGGTGTCTCACTTGCTAGTAGGTGCACAGTCTGTAAGCAAATTGCTGAGTCCAGTACAGATATTTCCTTACAGTGCAGAACTGCAAAGACTGTCTGGAAGTCTTTAACTGCAAGCTTTGATTGTGAAATTAAGGTGGGAAATTCAGTTGCAGACATGTAAAATTGCTGGTGGAAGAGGAAGATAAAAAACTAAGGGTTGAGAAGAAGCTGCTGGAAAATGTCTTGTCCTATGGCTATTTGGGTGTTGTGGAAGAATAGTAATGTGGTAAAGGGATGGGTGCAGCAGGTAGTTGTGGCAGATTATGGGATGACATAAAAAATTTGATCTGTAATTCTGCATGGGGAAGAAACGTAAGAGAAGAGATTTTATGTGGATGATTGCCGGGGTTAGACCTCATCCCTGGCCATCCTTCCATGAGTTTTTGGTGGTTGTGGAGACAATGAATGTGGTGACTGCAGGAAGGCAGAAGCTATCAGTTATTGTCTGTTCAGCAGATCATTGTTGCAGACTCTCTGGCGTTTTTTACCTGAGCCTGGTTGAAGGAATAGATGCGAAGGAGTTCCTCTCTAAGCGGAGGAATCTACTAAGAAAGTCGCTGCAGGGTGGTTTTGGCATTACAGGCAACAGTGGATTCCATCGAAGTTTGCAGAATTTTAAAAATTTAAGGTGCAATCCTGATGTAAATAATGTCAAATTGTTATAATTTTCTATTCCTTTGCGTGATGTTAGATAGCGAGATTCTGTTCCTGAGTTCTAATATATAGTCTAGATCTCTGTGTTTCTCCTCCTCGTCTGTTCGTTTAATTGATTTGTTTGTATTTTCTTAATTTTTGTAGTCTGGCTCAGCCCGGCTGCAGACGTCGCCCAACTTCCAACTTAGCTCTTGGCTCAGCTCGATTAGAATAAAAAAAAATATGCTTTTTAATATAATTTAATATAAATATAATTTATTACAACAATATATTTATTTAAATCAAAAATTTTAAAGTCAGTTACAATTATGGTAATTAGCTGGCCCCTGGCTCAGCAGGATAACCAGCTCGACGCTCAATTTTAGAACTTGGGCCTCAGCGCGTGTCGAGCCCGGTAGGTCACCAGTAGGAATCGAATTAGAGTTGTGCCACCGTACGCACCCTTAACTCGACCAGTTATGCTGTGTTTCTAACTACAAGTATGTAGGACGTTTCCTAACTTCAAATTTTAACGGGGTTTGAAAGCATCTTAGAAGAATCATAATATTTAAATGTAAGAGATATATTTTACTCTAAAAATGCTCATCATAAGGTTTTGATTGGCCAACGGGGCATCGATATTCCGTTCATTTCCGACCCACCACGAACGGAGAAATTCTAATTTCAAAAATTAAAAAAAAAAATGCAAATGGAGAAATATCTCAAACAGCCGTTAAGTCATGACCACATTGAATAATTTAATTGCCCGTCCGTATCACCTTGCATGACCTCATTTTCTAAAAAAAGAAAAAAAATAAATTAAAATAAAATGATTAGTGGATGGCATCATGCACGTGCCCAACAGAATAATACTCTCATAAATGCTCCGTATAAATATAAATTAACCATTAGTCAACTGTGATTAAGTTGGTGTAGGGACTCACTTTGATTCATGGGTTTATGTACCGTTGTCAATTTATTATATTTGACCGCAGCCCGTATGAGTATAAAATATTTGCAAATGACCGCTTAAAAAATTGAAGTTTTCCATACAATGCAAGCTTCTATAAAAAGAAAAAGAAAAGCTGGTGCAGTTATTAGCGACCGTTTCGTGTAGGAGCTCCCGTTTTAATCTTTAATGCGTCCCTCACATGCCGTTGCAAAACTTTAAATAAGAAAAAAAGAGGGGAAGCTAGCCCAGAAGTATGCCGTTGTGCATAATATAAAACTAAAGTTTTTTTTTAACAAAATATACAGATTAAAAATTACTTTATCAGTTTAATGTCAGTGACATGCAGGATTTTTTCTTAAATATATTTTTTTGTCAAAATTTGGTGGTTCACTTACTTTACTGCTTGTTTGAGCATAAGGGGTTGGATTAATTTAGCAAAATATGAATCAAATCTGTTTGTTTTCACTTCAATGGGACATGGTCTATACATCCCCGCTTCGATTCCCATGGATGTCACTTTTCTAAACCGTAAAAAAAATGGGTACTTCGTTGAATTGAATGTTACTTTTTCTTCGGTCCTTACCCAAGTCCTAATGCAACCCAAGACCCCAGATGCAAATGGGAACTAGAAGGTGTTCGGGCTTTAGATTTTTCTTGTGTGGTGGATTGTTAACCCTGCTCTCCTGTTCATCGGTTCTTTCTTAATAAAGCAATATCTTCTTGTGGGGTTTTGTATGGAGAGTACAAATATTAAATGAAACTTTTGATCACTTGCTCTATTTCATGGGTTGGTCCGACTCGATAACTTAGTATGACCTGGATCCTATCCGATATAGAATTGAGCTACTCCGAATTTTGCCCCAACCCATTAATGCCTCGACTCTAAATACAAGAGGTCCATTGACTTGCATGAAGGGGCAGAGCCAAGGTAGGGCTTGCATGGGCCATGGCCCCATCTTAAAAAAAATAAAAAAATTTGCATATAAATTTTATAAAATTTTCACTTGTACTATATAAAAATTTTTGAAAAATGATATTCCGGCCCTAGTCAAAATTTAGAAACTTTAATTCAGCCCCCTTAAGAAAAATCTCTGGCTCCACCCCTGCATGCATGGATTCTACTCTATTCAAAGCCGAGGCCCCTTCCCTTTCCTTCTCCAATCATTAAGGTCCTAAGCTGCTTTGGTGTCTTTAACTAGTACATCGTTTTTTCCCTACTCACGATACAAAAGGAGAGCATCCATGCCTCTCGAACAAGGGAACAACTGGCCATCGACCTAGCTGTCGGTGCTACACACATCGGGGTTTAGGGGTGGTTGCTGAGCGGAACCACCAAGTTTTATAGTGACATCTCATTTAGACATGAATTTTTAGTTGAACCATCGATATAATGCATCATTCAACTTAAGTATTGCACTTGCCACTGTTTGAAGTCTAGAGAAGTAACACAGAGGAGTGCGAAGGCAGTTGTCTATCTGATCCCAACCTCGAACCCATTGAGTGTTTCGATGCATTGTTTCGATAATAAAATTTAATAAAAAAATTCTAAGCTCTTAGATGATACATAACAAAGTTCAATATATGAACTTCTATACTTGAAAAAAAAAAGTCACGTACGTTCTAAGTTGTCCTGCACCAAATAAAATCTAGTTTATTTGCTAGAATAAGCACTTTCAACTTACAATGGTGAACTCGATGAAAGCACACTAAATTTTATGCTTAGATGTTACTGTTTGCATCCTTTTTGACGATTATCCCTAAACTACAGGCATATCTAAGGCACACACGAGCCGAGTCGATTTCGAGTTGGGTCAATTTGATTTCAACTCCGCTCAAAATACTCAAACTCGAATATGAGTCGAGCTCGATTTGACGATATAAAACTCGTTTAACTTGTTTATGTTAAGCATGTTTTATTTTCTTTTAACTCTTTTAGTTACTATTCATCTATTTTCTCATTATAATTCAGTATTCATGATAGTAGTCAAACTCAGTTGAGTTCTTGCAACTTAAACTTGACTTATTTAACATTTCAAGCATACATTTGAACTCTAGGTCGAATCGAGTTTTGATAAATGAGTTCGAGTCGAGTTTGAGTTGAGCTCAGTTCTGACAATGTTGGTGAAAGGATGTCTCCTGCTTTCAAACACGTCATTTAGAGAGGGTGTTTGCTTGGGATTCGCTGGGCTGCCTATGACTGCAATAACCGCCGATCCACCCCTCCCTCTCTCTAGACACACCGTCGCCCGCTCTTTTCTAACCGACTTAACACACCCTTCTTTTTAGAGAAGCTCTTTTCTCCATCTCTGGAACTGAACCGTTTCTTTCTTTTTCACTTTTTTTTCATGTTTTTTTTCTTCTTTTCTTTCTCCCTCTAGCTGTTTTTCCTCAGTTAGATTTTATTTCTCTCTCTATAAATGGAGCCCTTCGCTTTCTTTTTTTTGGCTTTTGCTTTCTTTTGTTTCCCTTCCCTACTCTCCTCGGTTTCTACTCATCCCGATGGCTGATTTCTTCCTTTAATTATTAGACTTTGTTTTTGTTTTGGCTGTGCATTGTTCGGAGATCGTTCTCGCTCTCCATTTTTTGAGAAAGACCGGTCAAACGAACCTATCCGTCAAACTTCCCACTCTGACACCATGCCAAAAAGAAGATAAAAGAAAGCTCTCCTTCTCTCTCAGAGCAAAACTTGACGCGAACCCATTCGTTCAGGGCTGCAGAGTTCAAAACTGACTGATTGTGTTTCTCTATACCTCTCCGAACCTTCTTCTTCTTCGTCTTCTTCTCTCTCTCTCTCTCTCTCTCTCTCTCTATCTCTCTCACACAGACACACAGTGCATGATGGATAAGAAAGACATAATGTAGAGTTAATGCACAGAAATGAAATTTGAACGTTGGGAAGTAAAGGTGTGCATGGGAGGTGGTGACAACGAAATGGGAGACAATGGGGAGGTGAATTGATGATTTGGGCATGCCGAAAACGTCTTCAGAAATCATGGTCGAAGGAGGAGGAAGCGACGGCCTCGGAGGACTCGGAGACTGGGGACGATCATCGCCAATGCCACCTCCCATCGTCTTCTCCCCCTCTTCAACGAGCCCCTGCAATTTCTTTTCGCCATCCGCGTCCGGCGAGATCGAGCCGCTGTCCTTGTCACACCCGTTGAGCTCTGTCGCGGACGGGCAGGCTGCGGGAGAGGCGGCGGTTGGCGGAGAGGCGAGTGGTGGCCGTGAAGAGAAAGGTGGCCTAAGTGGTATTGATGAAACGGTCGTTAGCGGTGGATTTTCTGAGTGGAAGGCGCCTGTAGCGGGGAGCATAGCGGAGAGGAGAGCCGCGAGGAGCGGATTCAACGCGGCCCGGCTGAACACGGCGAGGTTCCGGACGGCGAGCCCCCTGTCGTCACCAGCCATTCGTTCCCCTTACCTCACGATCCCGCCAGGACTTAGCCCGACCACATTGCTCGATTCCCCCGTTATGCTTCCCAATTCTCACGTAGTTTCCTCCTCCGAACTCTCTCATCTTCCTTCATGGCTGTTGGCTTCGTATTTTTGTTGCAGTTTCGTTCATAACAGCGTCCGATGTTACCTGTAGATGCTATCTTCTGTTTATCCAATCTTCTTGTACCTTTCTTTCCCTTCCCCCCACCTCCCTCCCACAATCCCCCCCACCCCCCCAACACACACACACACAAAAAAGACTGGTTTCATTTGTTGCTTTCCCATTTCATGGTGGTGTTTTTTTGCTCGTTTCTAATAAGATTGCCTGTGACAAATTTTTAATTCCTTCTAAATTGTTAGCTAAGTATAGGTGAGTTTTTTGGGTTTAAATTCGTATGTGGCACTTTGTCATATGATTTGGTGATGTGAGAGCTGGTCTGGTCTTTACTACCGTAGGCTTTGGACTCCTTAAGATAGTTGAGAGCATCGCAGTTTAGGTTGGTCTAATCGAGTTTTCTTTTCTTTTACTGTCAAAAATGGTAAACAGCTCAAAACCATAATAAAATAACTCCAGTATCTGCCTATGTATTTCGGCTCAAGTGTTTCTGATTCTTAGCTATTTTTCTAATCTTAACAAGATAAAAGATGGAGTAGTTTTTCTGATTACTAGATTCCATCAGCAAATATTGTATCTGCATGGCCTGCAGCGTGTTTTAAATGTGTCTTTTGATGCTTGGAATAACTGATAGAGGATATTCCAAACATACAATGTTGACACCAACTGAATCATGCATTATGTTTTTCCTGAACTGATTTTGTTTGTCTTCATTGTAGATGTGATTTATAATGGGACTCTTGGTTCCGTGTTGCAGGCACAACTGTCACCAACAACTGGAACGTTTCCGGGTGCATCAATCGATCAGAGTCCCATTTCAGTTCTGGCTTCTGATGCAAGTAAAGATGAACAACTTGATGATATTGAGCTATCATCATTTGCTTTCAAACTGAATAATTCATGCCCCAGTAGCTTTGGCAATCAGGTACATTGGGTTTTAGCCATTTTGATGTGCAGAAGGAATAAAATCTCCGTTTTATAATTATCATGATTTTTTTTTGTGCTACAGGAATATTTTGTTTCCCTACTTGAAGTTCTTTGCAGCTTTCACATTTTGATTTTAGGGTCTACGTTTTGCTACCCTTTATAAATTGCTTCCATCTCTAGGAATTAATGGACTATCTTGTTCACGAGATTTATTTTCTAATTCCTAATAAAATTCAAGTTACCACTTCCATTACATGCTATGAAAGGTGTGCCTGTTGGATGTTGTGCAGACGATGGTTCAAGCTTTAAGTTGCCTTATATACTTGAAATGAATATATCTGCAGATCACTTGATCATTGCTTTAGCGTCATGGACTTTTTAAACTATTTTTACAGTTCAACTGACTGAAATATTTTGGTTTTGTAGCCTACCACATTGTGACCTACTAAGACTAGGTTGATGCTACTTTTTTTCCTTGCTATGGTAGGCACATAACTAGTGTGTGATTGCTTTCATGTTTCTTTCACCACAGATTTCAGTACCTCAAAGTTCTAGATGAGGGCCTTTCTGTTATTTGCTAGGCGATATATTCATCTGCACCAATATAATTTTAATTACTCATGCAAGTGCCTTATGGATTTTATTTCCTAAGACTATACAGGCTGGTTTTATAGGATCCTTGTGCAGAATTATGTTTGTTATTAGCAACATCTTAAAGAGCGTTTACTGTTTTTTGTTTTAAAATTTTCATGCTTTATTGTTCCATATTGCTTTCAGTAAGCTGAAGACTACTCCTGTTATGTCTGCCCCATGTAAATGAACTATTATCTTGGTCTTTCTTTTGGCTTTTGCTTTTGTTATTGACTAGTTTGCTCTGTTTCCTTTTCTCATGCAATTTTTACTGGAATTCAGCAAAATATGGAGATCATTTTAGATGTCCAGTCTGAAGCTCAGGTGCAGATGCAACCTCAAGTTGAAATTGACAGTCAAGCTGCATGTGCAGAGAAGGAAAGCACCAATGATTCTCTAGCAAGCATGGGAACTTCTTCCAGTGGTATTGAGAAAAATAGTTCCATTTCTTTCCAAAGTCTGCCTGTAAAAATTGGACATGAAGAAGCTTCTCAACACGAAGAGCAGGTCCATCTGGAGGATTCAGGTCCCCAATCACTCGCAGATGGGGATCTAAAAGGATCATTTCCCCCCACAGGATTGGGAAGGCTGTCAGAAGATGGATACAATTGGCGTAAATATGGGCAAAAGCAGGTAAAAGGGAGTGAGTATCCTCGCAGCTATTACAAGTGTACCCATCCAAATTGTCAAGTAAAGAAGAAGGTTGAGCGCTCTCATGATGGTCAAATTACAGAAATTATTTACAAGGGCACTCACAACCATCCAAAGCCTCAGCCTAGTCGTCGTTCTGCAATTGGATCTGCCTTTGCACTTAATGATATGACAGAGAGGCCAGAAAGTGCTGTCCCACTTGTCAAAGTTGAAGGGTGCTCAATGTGGAGAGGTCTTCAGCAGCAAGGAACTTTTAAGGATGTATCTGATGGAGACTGGAGATGTGATGGTATTGAAAGAACCTCTTCTACATCTGGGGTTACTGATATTTCAGATCCATGTTCAACTGCCCAAGGTAAACAGTTGAATCAAATTGAGTTGTCTGACGCTCCAGAGCTTTCATCTACACTGGCTAGTGACAATGAAGATGAGGATGAAGAAGATAGGGTTACACAAGGGAGCATATCACTTGGAGATGATGACAATAATGAAGAATCCGAGTCAAAGCGGAGGTATTTTCTTTTTATGAATTGTATCTAATTGCTGTTTCCATGTTATTGTACTACAACATTTGATGTTCATGATCCTCAGGAAGAAGGAGGGTCCAATTATTGAAGCAAACTTGACATCTAGAGCAGTTCGCGAGCCGAGAGTGGTTGTTCAAACAACCAGTGATATTGACATTCTAGATGATGGATATCGTTGGAGGAAGTATGGCCAGAAAGTGGTCAAGGGAAACCCTAATCCACGGTATTAACTTTTTTATGTGAGATTTCCCTTTTTATTTCTCCATGTCACCATTTTTGCAGAATTTGAGTTTGTTAGTTTTTGCTGTCAAAAGCAAATACATTGCTATAAAATCTGGTTTCCTACCTCATGGCATCCTGCTTTTATTATATTTATTTTGGTTAGTTGTTTCTTATGTCAGAGAAGCAATGTATCATATTACAACTTGACATATAGCAACCTGTAGTTGGAAGAGTGAAAATTGAGACTGGAGCTTAATCAACACAACATGAAACATCATTGAGGAGCTTGAGAGAAAAAAAGAACTCAAAATTTAGGTCTAAAAATAACATGTGTATTGACATGTTATTGTGATCTCTAGGATTGTACATTGGGAGGTTCATACTGTCATGGGTGGATAAACTTGGAAAAATAAGCTGCATCTTTGAGAAGTGATCCAGCTTGGCTGATCAATCGTTTAGACAGGAAAAGGTGAGGAAGGAGGATACAAGGATTAAAGAAAACTGTTTTAACTCTGTGCATATTGATGTCAATGCAGGAGCTACTACAAGTGCACAAATCCTGGATGCTCTGTTCGGAAGCATGTAGAGAGGGCATCACATGATATCAAATCTGTAATTACCACATATGAAGGCAAACACAACCATGAGGTTCCTGCTGCTCGAAGCAGCAGCAGTGGATGCTCTGGATCTGCAAGTATGGGTGCTTCTGGTGTTGCTGCTCAGCAGTCACTGGCATTACCTATGGTTTCTGGTCTTACCAAGCCTGAACCAAGAATGGATGGCTTTGCCCCTCGATTTGAGCCCAGCGAGTACCTGAAAGCAGCAAGCTACCTCAGGAACCTTACTGGGGATATTAAGCTGGGAGTTTCGCCCAGCTTTGACATGAAGCTGCCTTCCCTTCAATCCATGCCTTGCACTTCATTTGGATTGAATGCTGGTAACATTCAGTTGCACCCACTTGTTCCCTTGGCTCAGGCGGTATCAAACTTCCCAGGGCCACTTCAAATGGGGATGCAGAGGTCTGCTAGCTTATCACTACCTAATGCCTTGGGTTTCAACCCTGCCAAGGTCATGGGTCCAGTCCAGCCATACCTTGGGCAGCAGCAGAGTAGAGAGGGTGATGTGAGGCTTCTTAGGCCAAAGGAAGAGCAGAAGGACGACACGTTTTATGACAGTCGGTTTGACACGAGTCATCCACCATCAGTATATAATCAGATAATGGGAAGGTTTCCGTTGTAGATATTACTCTACTGGAGAGATCATCGTCTCTAGTATGTCATCTCAATCATCATACACAGTTTCAGCTTATTTTGGCAGAGCTGCTTCACATACATATTTTCGATTACTGTATGCATTGCGTTAGTTTTTACAGGAAAGCTTTCATCAATCTCTATGTAATGTGAGTCAAACAGTTTAATTTGTTCCATTTTACTTTATTTATTATATCGTTACAGTTCTTTTCTCAGACTTGGATTCGTGAAGTCTTGTGTTTGATTTGTCTTCTAGTATAACTAATTGTTTACTTGTGCCAACGTTACATTTACATGCTCGCGCTTTTCGACGGCATTGTCCTCACAAGGAATCACGGTCCTTGTCTGTGTTTTCTTCTGAAGCAACAGCTCTTTTAAATGGTTTGGTCCTTTATAAACTTTCTTGTCGATTTTTTACACCAAGTTGACTCTTTAGGGCAATGTGAATAATGCTGCTAACCAGAGCTGCTGATCTCAGTGGCAGAAAAGATGAGCCTTGGAAGATTTCTTGGACAACTATGCTGATTTTTTTGACTAAGCATTCACAAGGGCTAGTTCTGGATCTTATAAAGATGACTGGAGATGTTAGAGACCAAGAGGCAAACAATTGCAAAAACTGCTTTCTCTCTTTCTCTGTGTGTGTGTGTGCACCCCTGTTTATGTAAAAGCAATAGCAGACTGTAGGGTTCCTTTGCTCACATCTGCTCAGTCATTCAACAACCCAAGCCGACCAAGTTGTGTCAGGTGAAGAGAACAGTTCGTGTTAGCTAGCTAAGACCCATTTGAAGGTGTAATATAGCAAGAGAACTAGCGTATACGGCCGCTTCATCGCTTGAACTCGGAACAAATCTGTTTTGTTTTGTCCGCTCTTTCTATATTTTGGAATCATGGAGTTAGAATTACGGTCTTCAAGGCCAGAAAGTTAAAGAGTTGTTATATTTTTTACGTCCCTGTTGCATTACCTATTTGGTGCCTAACCCTTACATTGCTTGCTTAAAAAAAAGGGGTGGGGGGAGGATGGCGAGTGCTTTTCTTAGGGTGTCAGTTGTTGCAGGCTTGTCATATAAATAAACAAATGAGTGAAGAGGCTCATTTAATGAGTGCCTAACCCTTAGAGTACAGCAAACATTTTTGTTGCATTATGGATGTGAGATCCACGGTGATTTGAGATCATTAAGATCTCATATCCGTCGATGTAAGGTCTGGTAACAATAAATTTTATGGTCCATAATTATCATCCAAATTGAATCCCATTAGTCAGATTCATTAAAGCCAAAGTTAAATCTAATCAATAATCGAACTCTGATATAGTGTAGAGTTAGCAACTTCATCACTTTCATGTACCCATTGGACGATAGATTCATTAATAGCCAAACTAAAATCTAATCAAATAATCAAACTATGATGTACTGTAGAGTTTTTCCTTGAAATGAAATTGAACTATAGTGTAATACATATTAAATTCACTGCCCACATATAGTGTTATTGAATAATTGAAGATCTTTTTAAAGCACACCTTTCAAATCTGAGGCTGTCAAAACAACTTTTTTAAAAAAAGAAAAAGTTAGGTTGCTAAAAATGCAAGGTTAAATTTTTTATCTTATTTAAAAAACAATAATTTCTTGAAAGCGTACCAGAGAAATTTCACTATTTCATTGCACCTCACTCTCATTTTAACCCCTATTCAAATGAAAGGGTTGTCGACAAGACTTTTCCTTCAACTAAGTTCCCAACCGAAGAGACGAACCAGACCTTCCCTAACAACTAATAAGCGGTAAGTTCACCGAGCCCATCAGAAGTCGGCGTTGAAGTTCTCAACACTCAGAAGGATACTGTCTCGTATTACTGTATGACTCGTTTCCCTGTGCTAAAGCAGATTAGATATTCCATTCCCTTTGCACAGAGAGAGAGAGAGAGAGAGAGAGAGAGGGAGATGGTGGCACTCCAGAATCCATCGCTCGTCTTCCATCAAAAGCCCACCTCTCCTGCGTCCCTCTCCTCCTCCTTCGTTCCACCCCAGCTTTCTTCTTCTTCGTCGTCGTCTTGTTCTTCTTGCCAGCGCCAACTCAGTGTCAGAAGGAGACTAAAGTTCACCGTCACAGCCGCCGTGAAGATAATCAGGAACCGCCCTCTAGACAGGGTGGTAGAGAAGCATAACCGTCTCCGCTTCGTCACCAAGCTCAAGACTCTTCTCCTCTCCAAGCCTCACCACCACCTCCCCATCTCCATCCTTTCCAAGTGCCGCTCGTACCTCTCTTTCCCTCCCTCACGTCCCCTCCCTTCCATGATTGCCCGCTACCCATCCATCTTTGAGCTCTATCACCATCCTACCAACGACCTCCCTTCCGTCCGTCTTACCCCCGCCGCCCTCGCCGTCGCCGCCGAGGAGTGCGCGCTCCGCTCCCACATCAGCGACCGGCTCGCCATCAAGCTCCAGAAGCTCCTCATGCTGTCCAAGCACCGCCGCCTCCTCCTCGACAAGCTCGTCCACCTGGCCCCCGACCTTGGCCTCCCCCCGAATTTCCGTTCCCGCCTCTGCAACGAACATCCCTCCCGCTTCCGCATCGTCGACTCCAGCTACGGCCGCGCTCTCGAGCTCGTCGCATGGGACCCGGACCTGGCGGTCCCCTTCCCGCCTCCGGCGCCAAAGGATACGAAGCTCATCTTCAACCGGCCGCCGAGATTCAAACGGCTTCGATTGCCCAAGGGAGTGAATTTGAAGCGGAAGCACCGGGATTACCTGCTGAAGTTGGAGGAGCTTCCGGCAGTTTCGCCGTATTCGGACGCCGGTGAATTCAACAAGTTGGGGATGCGAGAAGAAAAGAGGGCTTGCGCGGTGGTGAGGGAGGTGCTGGCCATGATGGTGGAGAAGCGGACGTTGGTGGATCACCTGACGCACTTTCGGCGAGATTTTGGGCTGTCGAACAAGGTGAGAGGAATGCTGGTGAGGCACCCTGAGCTGTTCTATGTCTCCCTAAAGGGGGTTAGGGACTCTGTTTTCCTTGTGGAGGGCTATGATGATGGGAACTTGGTAGAGAAGGATGAACTACTGGTTGCTAAGGAGAGGCTTGTGGAGCTGGTTAGAGAAGGGAAGAGGATGAGGAAGTTGAGAAGACAAGGTCTGGATAGTTGCGTGCATGAAGATGACGACGATGACAATAGTGATGATAGTGGAGATGAAGTTATTGTTGATGATGATGATGGTTTGGAAGAATTGGTGAGAATTGGGGTGATAGGACCAGATTGGGAAGAGGTCAGTGAAGATGATGATGAGGAAGAAGAGATGGGTGATGGGGAGGTGGGAGAGTTTTGGAGCGTGGGAGCAGTAGATAATGAAGATGGTGGTTTGATGGAACCGTGGTGACCGATCTTCATCCTCTTTCATACATGTTCTCAAGCCTTGAGAATGGGCTTGTTGTGGCAAACAAATTCGGTTGTATGGTTTTCTTCCTCTCCATTGTAAGCAAAATCTTCTGTGCATAGTTTTCTTGGCAAAATTAAGTTCTTTCACGTTGCTATATCTACAAGGGATGATTATCTCTTCTATTTACACATTTCAATGCCCAACGGGCCGGTAAAGATGCAACACCATTTCAAAAAATTATAACGACAGTCATCTCATATGTCCCGGCAGACCATTATGGATATTCTAAAGATAACAATCTTATACGTATGTATCTTGCCTGCTTGGACAAATGTGGATATTTGGGCTGGTATCAAATTTGGTTTTCTTGTGAACAATGAGAGCATTTGGTGATTATTGTTGTTATTCACAGACACAATTACGTAAGATCGTCCTGAAGAAGAAGCTGACGGTTTCCAGTTGGTTTGTATTCAAAATAGTTTATCACAGACAGCACCGATTACATCTCTTACTGTGGTTAGAGTTTCACTTGAACCGTTCCATAAATTCATACAAGGTCAGAGCCACCCATCAGTCACTCCTGTAATGCAGTAAGAAATTTGTGATAGTTGGCGATGATATCTAATAACGATAAATTATAGAAGGCCAGTTCTGTGGAGTGCTTTATGGCTGTTCTGAGCACTCATGAATCACTTAGGCTTCTCTTTTTGGAAAAGCAATGAGATGTATCTGCCTGGTTCCGGGTAGTATTGCCAAAGAATACTACTGCCACTCTCTAAGGGGTTCAGGTGATTCTTTTTCTTGGATGGTGTCGAAGGGAAAGCCACTGAACCCCATTAGGACCAACTACCTCCTCGACCACAAGAGATATACCAAGTTTTGGCTTGTGCAACGAGGTGACACGAGATACCCTTTTGGTGACAAGCATTCTAGTGAGTGTTTGCCTTTGGTTTGGGGAGAAAAAGAAAATAAGGACAACTTAGATGCAGATGAAGTAAACTTGGTACTGCGATGAAAGCGAATTAGCATGTCACTATTTACAACAGACATTGACATACATTTGTACTCTTGCATGGTTACTGCAGGCTTCTCGCATTACGAAAATCAGGATTTCGCTATCGTTTCCTGCCAACCAACTGAGAAGGGAAACTTCGGTTAATCCTTACATTCAACTTAAAGGCTTGCCCTAGGCCCTTAGCACCATTTAATAATGTGTTGCGAAGATTTTCCTTCTCCAGAAACCTTTCTCATATGTTCTGTCAAGAGCTTTCCAAAACTGGATCGGAATCGCCCAGAATTTTGTAGCCCCATTGCAATCGCTTCTCATTAAGCTGTCAAGATGACCAGGGAAGTCTACCCGAGGCTTTGCTTGTTCACACTTTGATTGACCACTGATTTGGTGACAACCAGAAGACTTGAACATGTGATGAACGACATGCAGAAAAATAAAGTCAAAACTTGCAAGATATAGAACCATTACTGGACAGAATCCTATCACTTTTCGAACCCATGTCACCACTTCAATATGCGCTGCATATTTCCATTTCTCGCTCATAAATTAAGGTGGTGCGATCGAATTTTCAACAAATAGTCCTCATCAGAACAGCATGTGCAGCATTTACCATCCATTTCTAGCCATTTCAAGGACAGCGATGGTGCACGCTGATTATCTGATCTTACAGAACCGTTCAAGGAGTTGCTTGAACTAGTTGTGACAACTGAAGAAACTGAATCTTTAGGCTTCAGCTTACATTGATCTTCTTGTACTATGCCTTGGCAATCTTTTGCCTTGTCTTCCACTAGCAACTGGCTGCCTGTCATTCCGTTCGTACAGATTTCATCAAAAAATGCTCCTTCTAGCCCATAAGATTTGGCCCCTCCACCATGAATCTCATGTGTACAGTGATAGTCTGATGCATGATTCTGTTCAGAGCGCAAATAAGGCTGAAAAGCGTCATAAAATGTATTATTTGGTGAACAAGTCATAGCCAGCACATCTGTGCTTGGTTCAATCGATAAGTTGCCCCCGTTTTCAAATATAAAAGTGGATGGAAACAGATTTGTCTTTTCTTTCAAATTTACAGCATCAATGCCTTCCTGGGTATAGGAGTTTGAAGAGTGTACGCTGGCACGAGGAGAACAGTGACAGAGGTCAGTTACCTCACTTTGAAACAGTTCTGATTCTGATCTATCCTGAGTCTGCTTGACTACCGCTACACAGGAAGTTATCGAGTCCACCTTCCTCATCCTTTTTACAGTGCGAGGCTTTCTTTTGTATTGTGCAACACTTCTTGCAAAATTCTCCAGAGGAGAACCTGTATTGGTTGTACTTGTGAGCAGCCTTGCTTTAACAGTACGCACTATTGGAGACTTCTGTCGACTTTCAACACAACTAGAAGGCATATGCTGATCAGTGGCGCATCCTTTCTGTAACCAACGTTTATTTGGTCTTAGCATTTCTGATGCACAGACTCCACGATCTTGACTTTGTCCTCCAGTTAGCTCTTCGACCTTCAGTCTCACAATTTCATTTTGATGTCCACATGCTGAAGCACCAATAATCTGATGATGGCAAGGGCATAACAATGGTCAATTACTTGACAACAGCATGGCGAACAAACTAACTCTCTAGCTGGTGAGAAAAGTAATTCAAATAATAACAGAAAACAGAAAACATTTTAATCTTTGGCAGTTACAATAGCCTTTTTATTTGAAGCTGTAACATATCTAATTCTTAGAAGATTCTAAATGATTCATTACATGACAACTGCCAAATGCATTTTTCACAAGAGATGATCATTCAGATTCTTTACCATCAACAACTCTTCGATGCTCCTAACAAACTTTTTCTCAGTAGAAACCAAGACCTATCTTTTGCACTGTTCTTCCTAAACGAGGTTACTCAGATAAGCGGATCTGGTTTTCCTGAACTTTAACGTCTGATACTGCTTTTATTTTGGTTACCAAGCAGTAAGGGCTGTCATCCTACCCACGTGAACAATTAACCAGCTGATTCAGTTGAACCTATACATAGTGAAGCTCTTAAAGTTGATATATTTCCAACACTTGGCAGGAACATATTACTGGGTTTGTGAAAATCCATCTAATTTCATGGAAGAAAAAGGATAAAAAGGAGTTTTAAGTCTTCTGACCAAAAAATCTGGAAAAGATCAAAACGTATCTGGCAGGAATACCCAAGTTCATTATCTTTATTACCTCAAATTTATCAAAATATGCAGTCAACCAGGAGCGGGAACACAAGCGGCGAGTAGTCTAGCATATGAAAGACAGTAAGTTGGTATAGGAACTTTGTTTAAAGAAAACTAACAAGAAAAATTTTACGAAGGGAATTCAAGTTGAAATTTGGTAGCGCACATGCAATGTTAATCCAGTGTAACAAGCAGAAACGTACCTTTTCTTGTTTAGTTCGATGGGAGCTCAACTTTACGGCGGACCTGTGACTGCGATCTCTCAACACAGACACCTGAAGGCACTGCTTTTCACTTGATGCATCACAAGTCCGGTTAGTATTATTGCTCCCTACTTGCTTCGTCTGCGAGGCATCGCCTTCGGGCAAAGAATTATCTTTGCAATTTGTGGATTCAGGATTATTCAATAGCTTGGTTCCTGGCAGCTTGAAAGGTTTATTTTTTCCATCTCGCTTCACTAGGTACTTCTTGACCTTGTCGGAATCAGGAATGCTATATGGCATTACGCTTGGGTCCAAGGCCCAGTTGGTCCCGTTCTTCTTGTCCAAGTCTTCTAATGTGCAAGGCAGTGCCTTAGCGCAGATATCCACCATACATCTCTTCTTCCTGCTCTTCACCTTACATCTCTGAGACTTGTGCCGCTTCTGTGTCAACCTTTTTGATTCTTCGGCAGTGCAATCTACGTCAGAACCCACTCCTGCATTTGAGATCATGAGAAAATCTTTACAAACAGGGATGATGAGAAATAAGCACAACACATGAATGCTATAACTATTTTCTTGCTTCACCTGACTTGGGAAGATTTTCTAAGATGAGACTTTCTGTGACAGAAATCCTAACATTGCCAACCATGTCACTTGCACCAAACAACAAATCGCCCTCTTCGGCTAGCAGATGCCTTCGATCCTCTGACGCAAAATCAAGTGAAGGGAACCAAAGTTCCGCCGCTGCCGAATACCTGGATGACGCTATTGCTTCAAGTTTGTAGTCACCTGCCATTTTGTCTACCCTCAACACGTGTTCCTCCATGACTTTATCATCATTAATTTCATCCCTGCAAGTGAGAGATAACAAGCCAAGCTTCCAAGATATTCCTGCAACTACCTCATCCATACCTTCTATCAACAATTCATGTTGGTCATCAACTGCATCACGTGAACAGACGCGAACATTTACTGCATCATGAGGTCCCAAGTACTTATCCTCTCTCTCTCTCACCAATGCAGGCGACTCAAAGGGTGGCAGAATGTCCTTAACCCCATGTTTCCTGCATACTTGGATATACCTCTGATGAAACGGCCAATTCTTGCTTAAGTGCTTGCCACGAGCTGAGAAAACGTATTCTCTGCAACCCAAAGAGAAATGCACCATTATCATATGCAAGAAAAATCTGTTTCAGTGCCTACGCTACCAGCCAATCACTGCTCATCATACATTAGCCTACTGGGTATCTGCTTCTCTAATAAAGGAGTAGAAAAGAGGGTATGGACTGAAGTCTCTGAAAACATCAAAATCAAGTACATGTTCAAAGTGAAAACAGAAGACTTTCAACAGAAACCCGACTTCCCATAAACAAACTTCTCCATCTCTCACAGCTTGAAATCATCATAGGATCTCTTCGGGGGAGGGCAATGGCATTCTTGCACGTGGACTATCCTCCCGGTGAAGGACCCCCAAGCTCCTGGCACGTGTAGATGTACCAATGGCCACATGCACACCGCACGTTAATGAGAAATGGCAAATCTGTATACCTGATTGAGAACGGCTTGCACGAAGGAACCTCTGTATCAACATCGTCAAGCTCCCACATTACAGGATCCCTCTGAATCTGAGAAGATCTCGGCCGATCACGAGCATCCTGCGAAGACGACATCCTAGAGCAGAACACCGCATCAAAACCTTCTAGAATCCACAGAAACCACCGGGAAGATAACAGATGAAAGCTCACCGGAATATCGATGGAGCCAAGAGCTAGCAATGAAGGGAAGGATCACAGGCGCCCACACAAGTGAAACAAAATGAACCCATAAAATCACGACGATTCTTCAGCCAATTTCCTCTCCCACCAACAACTGGAACACCCAAAAAAAATCCGACCCTGAAACCCTCAAAAACCCATCCTTTTTATCAAAAAACCAAGTGGGTTTTGGGTGAAAGCCAGTTAATCACAAGGAAAGGAAAGAAACATAACTGCGATTTATCGTCTCAACGCCTTCTAAAGTGAAGAGCAGATTGAAGAACGTCAAGATGGTAGAAAGATCCGGTTTCGTTGAAGCATGGGCTCTGGCTCTCTACAGGGATGAAATGTGAGACGAGACAGCAAATGACGCATGCAGAAATATTCGAAGAATAGAGGACAACAGAGGTAGAGAGTGTACTGTGGAGAATCGACTGCGCATCAAAGGAAGGGGGACAGAGGAAACGAGAGACCACCAATAGACTCAGGGAGGCAGGAGGCGGCCATGAGCAGACCTTCCACCAAGCTTTCGGGGTGGTAAACAAAAATGAACGGGTCATTTTTCTCCTCCTTTTTATGACAGCCAGCACTCAAAGCCTCGCTACGCTACAGTGTCTGTAAGAGAGAGAGAGAGAGAGAGAGAATGTCGTTTCTGCTGCTGTCAAAAGTCCGATTCAACTCGGGCGATTCAAATTCAAGGGGCTTCCATAGTCTCAAGTTCAGCTCCTCAACAGCTTCCACCTCAAGTCGTATAAGTATAAAGCTGACTCGTACATGGAATGACACCTTCACAAACTGAATGAGCGTGCAGTCAACGGCGTATCCTACCCGCTTGGCATTGGAGAAAAACATGACGTGTTTTCCTTTCGTTTCAGTTTGACTTGAATGCATTAGTCTCACATTCCTTTTTTCACCATGGGTGAGCATGATGATAACAACCCATTCTTGGGCTGCTCGGAACTAAGTAAAGTTCGGTAACACCTTTTAATTAAGATGTCGTAATCCTATCTTTAAGAGTCTAAAAAAATAACACATATAGGAATCAAACTGCTGTACTAGTTGTTCTTAAGCTGCTTGCTGGATGTTCAAAACTTACGTGAGCCTGTTTTCAAGACTGTCAAGGAAATTTGATGCATTTGGTTTTTTTTCCAATGCAAAAACCATTTAGTCAGATTTAGTAAGGAAAACCAGATCCATTCACTAATCAGATTAGGATATGGAAATCGAAATCTGAGTCCAATATTCCACTGAGATTGATAAGTGGCGTTCCAGTCAATTACATACAATCATTAGTTCTTAGATATTGCTCTGGCCAGATTCAAATTCAGTTTTGATAAATGAGGCTTAAATTCAAGTTGAAATCTATATCTGATTACATAGAATTGGATTAAGTCCAATTCAAGGACTAAAGAGTAGATCTCTGAACGTTTTACACTTCTACATGTCCCCCATGCCTCCCGGAGTTGAAGCTTTCTTGCATTCACTGATCAGATTAGACTGTGGAAATCTAAAGCTGAGTCTAATTGCATACTTTGATAAACGTTCCAGTAAATTGCATGTTTTGAGAAACGAGGCCTGAATTCAAATTTGAATCTAAATCTGAGTCGAAACGCTTTGGCTTTTGGCAGGTCTGTGTCCTGGAGAAGTAGAACGTCTATCCTTGTTGCAGCTTCTTCCTCTTTGCTTCTTCCAGTTTTCTTTCCTTCGTAGCACATAAAGCCTTTTTTATGAGCAAAAGATCCGTGTAAAATGTTTCATGTTAAATGCAGCGTTGTCTTGCTTAGAAGTTGTAGAAAGATGGTTTAAAAGGGAAATAGACCCGACTGGTAAATATCTGTCCAAAATTCTGTAAATTGAAGAGAATTAGAGCCTTCTAGAGAAGAAGAGGGGCATACTGCATACATGGAAAGGAGAATCAGTTCAGATACTTTTTTTTATTACAAATGTGATTCTGCATGTAGTTTTCTTGATTGTAAAGAAATTCTTTGGTATGTAAGATGAGAATAGACCATTGTATCATTTGGCCAAACATCAATAACAGAGACTTCTCGTTCTTTCCTCTGTTATACACACTCTTCTGCTCTGTTACTACCTGCACACCAGTTTTACTTCATTTAGCTCTCAAGTCTGCATGGTATCAAAGCCAAATTAACAGAGATGGCAACGGTTGATCCTCCTAATGATGGTCCAATTCTCAATGTTGGTTCCGTTCCTTCATCTGGTTTTGAAAACACTACAAAGATTGCAGCTGAGTTCGTCAATCCACTTTGCCTCCACCATAATGATAATCCCGGAGATTTATTAGTCACTCATCATCTCAGGGGCGACGCTTTACGGCACATGGAGCAGAGCGATGTCCATGGCACCAACGGCCAAGAACAAGTTATGTTTTGTCGATGGATTCCATACTTCAACCTAAAAAAAACAGGTTCACCATGCTATCAAACCAAAAAAAGAGAACGAAACTAAGCATTGGCATCATACCGGGAGTGAATTTGAGGAGACTCGCGTCACTCAACACTTGATCTTAGTCTTCTGTATCGAACCATGATCCATGCCAATCTAGCATGATACTTCGACGCCAATACATGATCTTAATCTTCACTTTTTCTTCAGAAATGAAAAATCTGGTACAATCTGAACAGTTTCTCTTACGTCTCCCCTTTTGAATCGATCGACCATGCTGAAGCCCATCATTCGCCTCCATGCCGGTCCTGCGTTCTCCTGGACAAGTTGAAAAGATGAGGAGGAAGCATCGGCGCCTGTGTATTTAATTGGTGGGTAGTTTACAACGTACCAGGAAAATCCTTGATGGAGTACCACTTTAGAGAGAGAGGTGGTCTTTTAGTCCTGTATCGAAAGTTTCTTTGAAAATTGGGCTACATATAAGTTTGCGGCGGGCGGAGAAAGCTTGCCGACCGTGGTCACGCGCGGTTGTTACTCAAGTGAGGGCATACAGGGTGGTTGGACCGCATGCTGGTCAGTCTCGGCGAGGTTCGAGGTGCATTTGACGGACTGTCCTGCTCCAAGCCAGGAGCTGGCTCATCTCTCTTGGTCGAAGGTCCGGGAGAGCTGTTGCCTTGGAGTTGGAGGGGAACGGGTGAGCTCTGGTTTCACAGAGCAGCGACCACCTCCCGCTCTTGGCAGTGGAAGGATAACAGACCGTTGCCCTCTGACCTCAACAAGCTGAGCCTGACCTACTATGCGTGAACGACCACTTTTTTTATTTTTATTTCTTTTTGCTGTTTATCATTCATTCTGTTCTGTGGGTGAGTTGATCTATATAACTCGAGCTCAACTCATTTGTTTCAAATTCAAATCGAGTTCGAGTTGGCTGGACTCGTTGTGAACCAACAATATATCGACCATCATCCTTCCTAAAAGTGATCGTTTCGGCCCTCTGGATGGCATTGGTCAAGGACTCCCCGCCGGCGGCAGCCAGGCCTCGCCGGACTCACAGACAACGCCGTTGCTGTCTAACCCTCCTACTCCTTCCTTCCTTCCCACTTACTTCTCACCACGCAACCTTCGTCCCAATTCATTTCCGAGTCAGACCGACCCGGCCGTTTGACCTGGGTTCGGTCTTCCAAGACTCTGGTCCGATCCGGCTTTCAAACCGGTTTTCAAGGCCCCCAGAAAATGGGAAACACCGAGTAACCGACGCATTGGGTGTAAAACCCACTTTCCATCCCTTTTTCTTTGGTTTCACTATTTTATTAGTTAATTAAATAAATAAATAAGAAACCAATAGCAATCATTCTGTGTGTTAATTTATGCGCCACTCATTCAAGGGCCACATTAAAGTTTCTGAGGATTGGCCTTTTCAATAATGTATATAATAAAATAATGCTAAGATATGAACAGAATCTCTAGCCTTTGAAACCAATAAGAAAAGGGTTATAGGAATCACAAGAGAGCCGGAAAAACCTCCAAACTAGCATTGTAATGTACCTCTTTCAGATAAGATCTTTAAAATATAGAATCGCAACACTCAAACTAGTTTGAGGGTGTATCATACTCCACTTAATGTCCCGAAGATCAAAGGAATTGTAGCATAGTATTTTAGTAATAGTTATAAAACGGCTCTATTCTTCAATCTTATTGACAAGTGCCCCTTAATCTTATGAACAATCCCACTCTTCTACATACCCTTATGCCACGTTGTGCCCAAAGAAGTTGGCTGCATGGGTTAATATCAGTTTTTTTATATCAACATTTTGATAATAGAAAAATCAAAGTTTTTTATAAAAACAACTTGATTCAAAGCATGTTTTATATCAAAATATATAAAAATAGTAGGAGTTTTATATTTTATGTAGAATAATTATTTTAGCAAAAAATTGAAAGGTCTGGTTTTTATCCCTAACCTAAGTGTCTGGGCTTTTACCAATTTCTTTATATATATATATATATATATATATATATATATATATATATATATATATATATAGGAAAGTAAATATATAATATTATAATTTAACAGTTGCATCACTTTTTCTTTTGATTATTTATATTTGATTTTGTTGAGACATTTTTGTAGACTATAGTATACTGTATAAGATATCTCTCTCCCTTTCCCTCTGTGGCATGCACT